>VMBQ01001723.1:145674-164945 GCA_007657795.1 Dreissena rostriformis
TTAAAAAAAAAAAAAAAAAAAACTTTGTGTGTGTGTTGTACAATTCAAATAGAGTGAACTAGAATTTCTCTCATATGGCCATGGACCCTTGTAGACTGATTGAATGGTTAACTGTTATGGGGCATATAATGAGATACAGGAGTCATCCCGTTCCATATATGTGTCGTGTTCTAAGAAAACTGGGCAAAATGCATGTGCGTAAATTGTCATCCCAGATTAGCCTGTGCAGTCGCACAGGCTAATCAGGGACGACAATTTCCACTTTTAAGGAATTTTCATTTAAATGATGTCTCTTCTTAGAGAAAATCCAGTTAAGGCGGAAAGTGTCGTCCCTGATTAGCCTGTGCGGACTGCACAGGCTAATCTGGGATGACAATTACGCACAGCATTTTGCCCAGTTTTCTCAGAACACGACATATATGATCCTGGGTCTTTTAGTAGCCAGTGTGAGTTCTGGCTTGTGTTTTATTACGCATCAGAACTGCTAAAAACTTTATGTACAAGTTAATCTAAGTTCAGATTTTAAAATCGGACTGGCAGAGTTTATATTGACAAGTACATGTATAAGCTCCAAAGTTTTGCGTTTAGCATAAAAACTGGTGACATCACGCATATTCTCCAGGGATGGAGTACAGAGTATGTTGATTGTTACCTTGTGCACAAACCTATGACTCCCTTATAATGACAGCTGTTGAGTTTTTTCATTCATTCTTCCTGTTTCTATTTCTTCACAGGCCTAAATTCAATAAAAACTGCACAAGGCTTTAGTACCTGAAGGTGTGCACTGAACCAAATATTCCGCTTCTTTTGATATCCCACAAAAATTTGCTACCTTTCAAGTATCTGATATAAGGCTAAGCACTTATCTATGTATATGCAACTACTAGCCAGAATTCATTTTAAATATAAATGAATATTCATAACCCAAGATGAGATGTGCAATGGCAAGTTATGTGCTGCTTCAATGATTTTTGTCGAACTCACTTGCAGTCTGCTCGATATAGTTGTCACAATTGCAGTTTGGTGTATGTGCATATGTCAAAGCTTGTCCGGGCTGTAACTATGTCATTCATCATGCAGTATTAAACCTCCTATTAAAAATACAAATTTTCACCATTAGAACCATTCACCATTAGACAGAACTTCACTTGAAAGATTCCTATCGAAGGCTAAAAGGTCAAGAAATCACTTACCATAGAGGTCAAAGGTTGAATGATGCATGTTATAGGTTGTCCAGCATGTTGACATGGAATGTCAAATGCAAGAAATGTGTCCCTAGCTCAAAGGTCAAGGTAAAACATCAACTGCCAAGATAAACAAGAGGGCCATGGTGGCCCTGGTCGCTCACCTGAGTAGTATTTACGTTAATCGTGAGTGTTAACAAGGTTTTACTATAGCCATGTAAGGAAAATTGCCCCGCCCCCTGGTGGCCATGTTTTTCAACGGACGGCAACCATTTTCAAACTCAGCCAAGATATCCTAAGAACAAATGTTCCTACCAAGTTTCATGAAGATTGAACTAAAACTGTGACTTCTACAGTGTTAACAATGTGTTACTATAGCTACATGTACTAAATCCATATAAGGAAAACTTCCCCGCCCCCTGGTGACCATGTTTTTCGTTGGACCACAATTTTTTTAGAACTTAGCCAAGATATCCTTAGAACAAATGTTCCTACTATGTTTCATGAAGATTGGACTACAATTGTGATTTCTACAGTGTTAAAAAGGTTTTACTATAGCTACTATTGCCATATAAGGAAAACTGCCCCGCCAATGGCGGCCATGTTTTTTTACGGACCGGAACCATTTTGAAACTCAGCCGAGATATATTTAGAAAAGAAATTATGACAAAGTTTCATAGAGATTGGATTGAACATATGACTCTTAGAGTGTGAACAAGCTTTTACTCTAGCCATATAAGAAAAACTGCCACGCCCCCTGGCAGCCATGTTTTTCAACCAAACGGAACCATTTTCGAACTCGTCTAAGATATCATTGGGACACATGTTCTGACAAAGTTTCATGAAGATTGGACAATAAATGTGGCCTCTAGAGTGTTCACAAGGTTTTACTACAGCCATAATGATATAAGGAAAACTGCCACACCCAGTGGCAGCAATGTTTTTCAACTAAGCGGAACCATTTTCGAACTTGTCCAAGATATCATTGGGACACATGTTCTGACCAAGTTTCATAGAGATTGAACAATAGATGTGGCCTCTAGTGTTCAAAAGGTTTTACTATAGCCATATAAGGAAAACTTCCACGCCCTAAGGTAACCAGGTTTTTCAACCAATCGAAACCACTTTTGAACTCGTCCAAGATATGATTGGGACACATGTTCTGACCAAGTTTCATGAAGATTGGACAATAAATGTGGCCTCGAGAGTGTTCACAAGGTAAATGTTGACGATGGACGACGCACGACGGACAAAAGGCAATCACAATAGCTCACCATGAGCACTTTGTGCTAAGGTGAGCTAAAAATGGTCGAGAAGCAGTTGTCCGTACAACTTATTGTTTTTTTAAGTGGTCAAAAATGTTCAACATGTGTAGCTCCAAGGTTGGAGTATCTTTAATTGTTAATTGCTTGATGTGAGCTTAACACAGCTTCTTAACTGAACATTAATTATTCATTGGACAATTTTAAAACAAGAAGTAGCCTTGAGTTTGATTAATATCATCACAAACTGCTTTGACAATGATGTAGTGCCTTGAACATCAATGCTGTATTATGATCTAGTATGTCCTTTAAAGCAGGTTCTTGGGCTCGAGAAACATATATGTAGGTTTATATTTCTTCCATGCATGCTGGAATTAGTCTACACAAAATTGCTGTAATCTGACCTTGACCTTAAAGGTAGCTAGCCTAAATCCATTTGTTTACTTTGATTAAAGTAGAAGTATCAAGATGCCATTCTTTTCAAAGCTAAAGTAAATTTCAACAACTTTGCAGATCTATAAGTTGTGTGCAAAACTTGGGTTTGTTGTTAAGTCATACCTAAAAATGAACATGACAAAATTAAAAAGTCAAATACATAAAGTATCCATGAAAGAAGGTCGATCATTTTAGACAAGTTTATGACAGCTTTACCACCAATAGTTATTCCTCTACGTACCCAACATCTGAGAATATTCATTGCACTGAGCAATTTTTCTACTGCTTTAATGAAATTCTTGTAGGTTTGGATTTTTTGTCTTGTTAGTTCAAAAGTTGTATCTGCATGTCTTTGCACAAGTCAATAACAGAGTACAAGCTAAGAACATAGATTTGATGACCTCAATTGCAATACCAGTAAACAATCTTGAAGAAATAAACACAGTACAGAAGTTATATCATTTATTTTAAGTAGAAAAGTGAAGAAGCTCACATGGATACATCAAGCTATCAACAACCAAACAAAAGGTAACTTCAATGGTAAACACTCCACATGTGAGCATGCAGATATCTGGAGGCTTGATCTATGATAAATTTCTATACTAATTAAGCTAAACCTGCTTCATTTTACATGAAAATGTAGTTTACAGGAAGATAGGTGGGAATACAAAATACACAGGTATTTACAACAGCTTGGGTCTTATGCCATATGCGGACATTATAACTCCAGTCCAGCCTGCACAGTCTTGTATGGAGCTACCCTGTCTGCTTATGAGACCACAATACCTTCCGTGACTTAACAGCGACCAGACTGCGCTGGCTGCATATGGCATAAGACCCATTTTCCCATGACGGGGCTCATATACAACCTGAATCAAAATAAATGACCAGACACAGACACTTTTGCATGTACATTTATCACACACTGTCTGAAAAACTCTACACAGTACTGTTTTGTCTACCAAATAAGAATAAGTACGGAAATAATACAGAGTATTATACATAGTATAAACATATGAATTATTAAAATTTGCAGGAATAATGTTGTTAAAAATGTCTGGTCAAATTTAGCAATTACGGCTACACATTTATTATGAAAGAAGGGGATCTTAGGGAAAACACGCTTGCTATTACTGAAATCATGCACACAATTTGCAACACAACGAATGGGACGTGGTTCTTAAAGTTATTAGACATACCAGGATCTTATCTACTGTCCAATCTAATATTCAGAGAACGAAACAAGCTATCTTGATTGTGTTTAAATGCTGATAAATAAGTGAATCAAACTATTCAAAAACCTTACTTTGTGGTCAATCAACCATTCGTTAAGTCATTTAACACTACACCTTGCCTCCATAAAACATGTAAGATCTATTTGATTGTTGTAATTTTCCCAAAGGAACAAACAACTGTGAAGAAAACTTAGTGTTTGTGTACTTTTCTATGTGTTTATGTCTAATATTATTTTAAAGCTGGATGTAATATACACTAGAGAAATGCAGATTCTAAAATCCATTTATAAAAGGTAAATCAATCTTCCGTCTTGTTTAACAAACCACTTGTAAACATGCAAACAAAGTAAAACCTGTATTTGGTTGACAATCCAATCACCCAATCAAAAACACACGTTCACAAATCAAACACTTTCATTCAGTTAACACTCTAGGCTACAGATCATCTGCATGCATGAACAATACTTTTAACCATGCCTGGTTTAGTATTAGAAACATGTTCTAAAATGCATCTTTCAATGGCTGAACTGATGTAGCTATTATTGAAACTGTTCATTTCAAATCAATACAAGAATACATAGAGAGCAGTCGAATATTTCACACAATTGTGCCGTGTTCTGAGAAAACTGGGCAAAAGGCATGTGTGTAAAGTGTCGTCCCAAATTAGCCTGTGCAGTCCGCACAGGCTAAACCGGGACAACACTTTTCGCCTAAACTGAATTTTCGCTAAGAAGAGACAACATTTAAACAAAAAATTCCATAAAAGCGGAAATTGTTGTCCCTGATGAGCCTGTGCAGACTGCACAGGCTAATCTGGGATGACAATTTATGCACAAGCAATATGCCCAGTTTTATCAGAACACGACACAATTAAGTATCATATAACTTATGTACAGATCCAGTACAGAATGTCTTCAAACAGGAAACTTTTCAAACTTTGAACAGTCCACACAAAGTAAATATCCAGTTAACTTTCATTAGTCACAGATTTGCATTGTCTTTAAAAGTTGTGCAGTGCCAGTTGAAATATTTCATTGACAATAAAAAATGTTGCTGCTTCCGGCTGAATTACAAAAGTGTGTGTATATCCCAGGGCTTTCTCCTCTCCTTCCGTCTGCAAATATACAATCATAAAACATGCAGTAGGCATGGAATAAATATACCATTACAGGGATTTCAATTGAAGCAGAATCCTACTTTTTAATGAAAGCTTTTTGCAAATGTGTCACTTTTGACTCCTCCACAGTATATGCCTTGCATAATTTTGATGTGAATGTTACCATGAAACTACCGGGGTAACACAAAATGTACTTTATATTATGCTAATTGTTTCTGTTTGTTTTTGTTAAGTAATATAACAACATTTATACAAAGCCACACTTTAAGAGCAATAAACAAATATCCAGAAAAATATCAAGACTTCAGTAATTTGACCCTTGAAAATTTCATTTGAGTCCTGAAAATTTCAAGCATGGGGGTTATTTGACTCATGGTTTTCAAAAGATATTGAAATCCCTGCAATTTGTTTATTAAGTCTAACAGTTTTTATACAGATTATCGTCAAACATGGCTAGAAGACTTATAAATTTAAAAAAATGTGTACCAGAACACTGCAAATTCTAGCACACAAACATCACAATACATGTAGTTTAAATACCAATAACAGGGTTCGACAAATCCACTCGCCCGCTCGTAATTACGAGTGGAAATCGGTTCCGGACGAGTGAATATTCCGGCAGCGCTCGTCCTACAGGNAAATAGTTCATAATGAAGACCTAGGTACATAATAGTTTAAATATAGTCTGACCGCGGCTTACATAATTGATTTGTTAATACTAAATCTTGCACATCGCACTTCCAGTAGAATTAAGTTGGACAAAATCGCCTTAAGAAACCTTAAGAATACACTTCCAGTCATCCGCCATGTTGAATCGATTTGATAATTGTACGAGAGATGAGAAACCTAATTGGACAAGCGGAATTAAATATTTTTTTAATAATTTGCTGATATTAAATCTCGCATCAAACCAGAATACTCAGAGTGAATTGGATGGTTATGTAAGAATTTCACCAAATGGACAATGTCTGACGATTCGTCTTAAGAGTAATCCGTCCTATGCCGCAACTTAAAAATTCTCACCTCTGTAATTGTTATAAAACAACCTTTCCGAAGAAAATATATATTATGAAATGCCAATTACCTTAAGCTGCCCTAGAACAGCTACTAATATTCCTCCATTCATCATCGGATGGCAGTCAGCTCTTGTTATAGCATGGGCCGTCTTCACGGATACTGACTACAAGACAATGGAACAGCGTGAAAATCAACAGAGAGAAAGTTCATTTGTATTTATAGGCAATTCTGAACACAAAAGCTTTGGATATATTAAGTAATATTTTTATTATGTATAATAACCTTGAATTCACAATTATTTTAAATTAACTAAAATTTATTTGAAATTTACTAAAAATAATGAATTTCTAGTGTGTTTTTTTTTAAGGTATCATTATTGATCATAAGCACTGGTAATTTGTATAAAGCATTTAAATACTCATTTTCCTGAAATTAAATTGAATGAAAACATGGATGTTTTATTTATTTATCCAAATATAAGGGAAAAATGTAGGAAAATGCATCCTGCTTTTGAAATCTGGAAGTAATCTGGAAGTTTGAACTTACTGATCTCAGTTTTGGCAGCAGAACACCCACAAGTCATGAGCATATCAGAATTAAATTTTAAGTATTAATGTGTTTGTTTAAGGTTAGTTCTTTCTTGATACAGGTTAACATGCCTTACCTACCATTCACTTTAAGACCAGTATACATTTAGATCATTCACTTGAGTTTGTCTTTATATTTGAATTATTCCTCCTTACATGATGGAACTTCCCTGACAGCAATTTTGAAAGTCCTAGAACTTTCCTGACTGCAATTTTGGAAGTCCTAGAACTTCCCTGACTGCCATTTTGAAAGTACTAGAACCTCCCTGAATGCAATTTTCAAAGGCGTAGAACTTCCCTGACTGCAATTTTGGAAGTCCTAGAACTTCCCTGACTGCAATTTTGAAAGTCCTAGCACTTCCCCGACTGCAATTTTGAAAGTCCTAGAACTTCCCTGACTGCAAAGCCAATTTTGAAAGAACTAGAACTTCCCTGACTGCAATTTTGGAAGTTATAAAAATTCCCTGACTGCAATTTTGGAAGTCATAGAACTTCCCTGACTGCAATTTTCAAAGGCGTACAACTTCCCTGATTGCAATTTTGGAAGTCCTAGAACTTCCCTGACAGTAATTTTGGAAGTCTTAAAACTCCCCTGACTGCAATTTTGGAACTCTTAAAACTCCCCTGACTGCAATTTTGGAACTCTTAAAACTCCACTGACTGCAATTTTAGGAATCAAAAAACTTCCCTTACTGGGATTGAGGGAGTCCTAGATCGGACTCAAGTTTTGGAAGTCCTAGAACATATTACTTGGAGTATATTTATGCTGATATTACTACCAAACTTCTTTAAATTTAAGTCCTGACTGAACAAAATATGTCTAAACATCTCTTATCAAAATTGATACTATTTTTTAGACTCTACTTATTAGAGTATTAGAGTAAACCTAGAAATAAATTATATTAATTTGTGTGCAGATTACCTTGTGTTTTTCTACAATCGCTGGTTTTCCTTGCTTCTGGTCACCTTCAAAGGTCATCAATGCAGAGTCCTGAAAAAATAAATAAACATCATAATAAATACTTTTTGACACTTCATTTCTTTTAAATGTGGGGCATTTACTACGACTGCCATCAGGCTGTTTTTTCGGCGTTAGCTGTATACGCCAGGTTTTCACCTTAGCCTGACCTTTGTAAGCAACCAATCAATTTGAATATAAAATTTCCCGCCGATGGGCCTGAAACTTTTCGCNTTGGATTTTTATTGATGTAATGAAATCTTTAGATTTTTTAGGACAATACATTATTAAAGCAATGTGACACACAAGCAGGGTTTTGATGGTGATTAAGGCAGGGTTTTGATGGTGATTATGTTTACATTTATTATTAATTGAGGCATGAATTGATACATCTAGCTAATTACAGCATTTAAACTTAGAGCCGATAATAAATAGATTTTTTAGGCAGTAAATTTTTCCCTCCACAACTAAAATTTTGAACATAATATCTAACTGCATTTTTTCTGTATCAATTGCGGATTTTAAAAATTCACTTAACTTTGTTAAAACAGAAAGAGCTTTCTCTTACATCATACATTCTCACAAAAGTCATATATTTGTACAAAATTCATAAACATATTGTTGGTGTTATTTTGATGCATGTTGTTGTGTATTTATTACTATATAACATCTGGCATTTTTACCTATGGCATTTTTACCTAAAAAAATATTCGCTACTTTCCGAAAATCTCAGTGCATATGCCGACATCTTGAACTATTTTAAGTGATTAATAAGCAAAGTAAAGCACTGAGGTAGCATGTTGAAAAGCAATATTTAAACCGAATTATATATTGATTTCTTTTTTTGCTATTAAACTGGTTTTCCATTTTCTACAGCCAAACGATATGCACATTGTATTTCATGTGCAAAAAACGTACATTATTTTCGGAGTGCTTTCGGATACAGTATTTTTCGCTGATTTTACATTATTTTCGAAGTTCTTGATATTGTTTTTATAGAATGATGAATACACACGTGGTGATACGGATGGTCTGGTTTATAATATTTTATTGTTTAAATATGACGTCATTACGCGAATAGTATATGCACTGAATGTATTTTCCGGAAATAATTACTACTTTCAGTTTGGAAATGCGATGGTATTGATGCTTTTAAAACGGACACAGGGATACCGTTGAAAACGATAACGTTTCGTTAATTCAATTTCGTTTAAACCTTTAGAAAAATCTGTTAACGTGATTATAAATAACCCTTATTTATCAGATTGTCCATAAAAAACTATCAATGGCTTATATAATTACTTTTTTATAATAAGTAAATGTATGTTGTTTTATAAGTTAATCAAGTACATAGAAAAACAAGTTGATTTATCATTTCATTATAAATAATTAATAATAACCCTAGAAACAAAAACAACATTTTATAAGATCATTTCTACTATGTAGCAAATAACAATAGAAGTACGCTTACAATTATTCAACAATATATATCGCTTTAAAACCTTAAAAACTAAAACTAGAAATTGTAATGTTTTCATTTAAAAAAAACAGCATGTAAATATCATTGAGAGTTGGTAGAACCGCCACTCAATGACAATCTTTATATGATAGTAAAAATAACATGTTACATTACGCAACCACATCAGATTAGAGGCAATGTTCTAAAAGATAAGATGCCCGCATTGAGTGGCATGTTTATGGCACTTGTTCAGACTGTTAATCAAATACCCATTGAGGGAGCACTTTAAAAGAAAACTGAATTGGTTATTTATTGACAATTGAAGTGTGTCGTTGATTGATTTTTGTCCAAGCACCACTTTGTGCGTTAGCTGTCAAGTTAATCATTGGAATTTAACGCAGTTAATATGTTTAATTATGTTTTACAACTTAAACAATTATAATATGTCATCACTTTTTATGTCCACCAGTATATACTGGGGGACATATTGTTTTTGCCCTGTCTGTTGGTTTGTTGGTCTGTTTGTTGGTCTGTTTGCGCCAACTTTAACATTGGCCATAACTTTTGCAATATTGAAGATAGCAACTTGATATTTGGCATGCATGTGTATCTCATGGAGCTGCACATTTTGAGTGGTGAAAGGTCAAGGTCATCCTTCAAGGTCAAAGGTCAAATTTATGGGTCAAAATCGCTCAAAAGTGGACATAGTGTTTCACAAACACATCTTGTTTTTTTNATAATATGCACATCTCCTCTTGGTAGTGAAGCTTCCCATAAAGTTTCATCGAATTCCGGTCATTAGTTGCTGAGAAATAGCCCGGACAAAAATCCGGACGGACGCACAGATGCACGGACAGACGAAGCGGCGACTATATGCTCCCCCCAATTTTTTTTGGGGGAGCATAAAAACAGAAAAGGGACAAAGAACAATAACTTTGAAATACTGAAGCAAGAGTTATATGTTCCTTATCATAATATGCACTTTTGTATGATTCACTTCAAAACATTACACATGTTCTATTTTATTATATGCTTTCCGGTGGTTTATAGAGAAATATCAGTGAAATAAAAATGGTATTTCACTGTTTTAAGCAGTGAAAAATAACAGTGAACAATATCGATATTTTTCATTGTTTACTGTGAAATGACGTCATTTTTTGACGAAATGACGTCATTATTACAGCGAAATTCTCCAGTTAAACTCTTTTACAATGTTATTTAACGGCGAAAAAGCATATAATAAAAAGAAAATGTGTTGGATTAGATGGAATATCAATTTTAATTCACTCGTGATCATAGAAAAAGTATATTTTCACTCGTGACTACGCCACTCGTGAAAATATTATTTTCTATGATCACTCGTGAAATAAAATCGATATTCCACCGAATCCAACAAATATCCTTTATTTATTCAATGAATTTATACTCCACACATAAAAAAATAAAGAAAGGACAATAACTATTAGTTTTAAGTCTAAACTCCTGAATCCTGAAGAGTGAGCTCACATTAAAAAATAGGACATTTTCATTTATGATTATTTCTTGAAATAACAAAATAAACACCATTATTTTACAAACTTCATACTTAATCAATATTATGACTTAGGACAATAAACTTAAAAACAGTTTCCATTTCTACAAAAAATGGCCCAAACATACCTCATACTCTTTATAGAGAATGTCAAATCTTGCTTTACGGAGATCTGGATTGGTCAGCTTTTCTGTGTCTTCCTCCTCATGAGTAAGGCCACCTGGAATACAAATGGGTTAAGAGTCACTAACAAACAGAACTCCAGGGCGTTCAATGGATACATTAAGATCAAGATCAAGGTTATGATTTTGAAAACACCTATTCCCTTACTATGTCCTCCAAAACTCTTCATTATTGAACACATCCATTAAAGTTAATAACTATTTGTGAAGCATTTTCATAACACTCAAACTGAGGAATTCAGCTAAAAGAAGAAGAAACATGCCCCTGAGCATACTTCTGTTTGATACAAGCAAAGTCAAAGTTGCTCATTTTCACTGAAGGAAGTAATCTGCCTTGTCTTATATTGAAGCACTTGTTTTCCACAAGCAAGATTGAAAAGCTCTTGTTAATACCATTTTTATATAATAGCATTTTTTATCCAGTAATATTTTTCACAACAGGGCAATTAATTTCTTCGGACCAAAAGGTGAAAAACAATGCTTTTAATCATGCAAGTTTCAAAAACAATAAAAATGGTCTTGTTAAATAGCAATACATTACCCCACAGACATACCTATGATCTTACGACTGCTGGTCATGCTGACCCTGCAAGCTGGACACTGCTGATTCTTTTGAAGCCAAACCTCCATGCATGGCCCACAAAATACATGCTGGTTTGGACACAACACTGGGTTCTTCACCTGTAAGTCACATAATATTATATGGCATTCTTTACAAGTATTTTATGGATAGTCTGCATTTATCATGATGAAAGAAAGCGTTTGGGTTTAGTACAACAGAAACAGATGTACGTGTAGCTCATTTCGTCATTGTCAGCTCCTGTACTTCTTAAAAGAACCCTGGGTACTCTTAAGTATACTACAATGTACCCTGGGTACGGAAAATATACTAAAACATACCTGGGAATAATAACGCTGAATTGGTCTTTGTAGGCTCATTTTTAAATGGCCTCTATATTATTAAAACTCGAAAAGCATGTTGAGGCAGGTTTAGTTCGTAGGAATTTTGTTTTGTATTCGGAAGCGTGTTTCATGACATCGGATTTTGGGGCCGAATAAAACTCGGGTACAGTCTAATATTGGCCGGGTGCCTTTAAGTGTTTTTTCTGTACCCGGGGTACATCGTAGTATACAAGTACCTGGGGTTCTTTTAAGTAGTACCCAAGCCGACAATGACCAATTGAGCGTAACTATTAATATATAATTTTAATAACATGTATAAAAAACACATATATAACAGGATCAAGTTTTAACATGGTTTCATTCAAAGAAGTTTCACTAAACAACTGTTTTATTAACAAGTGATACAGATACATCAGAGGTCAGCTTGGAATCACAATTGATTTCCCAAATTGGAAGTTAGTATTGCAAATTGAAAGATGTTATCGCCACTTTTGTTATACTTTCACGTTTGGCAACAATTGCAATAGGCAAAGGGAGCCCTGATTCTTGCAAAACCACCCTGGTCTCCAGATAACACACTTGACTTCATTATTGCAGCATTGTCAAGCATGTCATTCAATATGTGACTCACAGAAGAAAATCTCATATCCTTGTTAAGAGAAACTGGAGTGCACCCATTGAGGAGGAATCAGATAAGTTACAGCTATAAATGGCCACCATACATGTATATGTTAACTATAATAATTTTTCATGTCATACAATACATAAGCTTTGGGTTTCGTCCACACACGTGCACGGCGAATCCTAGTTGCAATAATTCAACTCTCAGCTTTATAACCCAATAGGTTGCTGAGAGTTGCAATACGCGGTCTCTTGTCCATGGGTGCAAACTTTAATCAACAATGCAAGGGTTAAGGAACACTGAAACTGCAAGAACTTATCAAAGTTTACCTGTCTAAACCACAAATTCATCCAAATGGTACCATTTAAGCAAGAAATAATTGCTTTTTATTGCCTTTGTTTATCTTTCGTGCGCTCTATCCACCATATTGGAAAACTGACCCAATATAGGTTAGGTCGCAGTACACCAATATTTTGCGCATCAGGTATGTGATGTAGCCTAAAAGGTGATAATGATGGGGAGCCAGACAACTCGCCCCAAAGCCAACTCGCCCCAGGACAAGTTGCCCCGAAAATCTGGACAAGTCGCCCCAAATATATTGGACAACTCGCCCCAATCGAAAGACAACTCGCCCCAATTTTGTTTCTTTTATATTGTATTATAGAAATTTTGTTCATGAAATATTTGTTAAGTTTAATGTATTAATATTCATCATTGTTTTTAAGAAATGTAGTTGTTTGATGTGTTTTTTTTTCATTTCATATTGTAAAACTTTTAGTAATAAATTGTTATAAGCTTTTTTATAATTGCGTTTATTAAAATAAGCCCCATTTAGTCCGTCTTGTTTTGAAAACGTGTGAATGTTAATTTTGACGGCATGCTTTCATTTTCTGTTCAAAGATTGTTTAATGAGACATTTTGTATGATAGTTTGGTTTAATTANAAGTCGCCCCAAATATATTGGACAACTCGCCCCAACCAAAAACAACTCGCCCCAATTTTGTTTCTTATATATAGTATTATAGAAATTGTGTTCATGAAATATTTGTTAAGTTTGATGTATTAATATTCGTATTTTTTGTTTTTAGGAAATGTCGTTGTTTGATGTTATTTTTTCATTTCATATAGTAAAACTGTGTAATTCATTGTTTACATACCGGATTGTTTACATACCGGATTGTTTACATACCGGATTGCGTTTAGTAATAAATTGTTATTAGCTTTTTTATAATTGTGTTTATTAAAATAAGCCCCATTTAGTCCGTCTTGTTTTGAAAACGTGTGAATTGTTAAACGTTTATTTTGACGGCATGCTTTCATTTTCTGTTAAAAGATAGTTAAATGAGACATTTTGTATGATAGTTTGGTTTAATTAAAGAATAATGGAATGCCATTGTGTTAGTTATGTTTTCAAAACGTGTGAATTGAGGAAAATTAATTATGCCGGCATGCTTTCATTGTCTGGTCACAGATTTATTAATAAGACAAACGGTATGAAAGTTTGGCGTGATTAAAGAATAAATAATGTAACACGCTTAACCAGACAACAATGCTGTTTGCAAAGTAATTATTAGGGCTGTCTATATATAAAGAGGGCATTTGAATGAGCCCAAAGTATGTGTTTTGTTTGTGTCGGATAATACTATATGTGACTTGGAATACGATTGCTATATAGTTGTTTGGGTTTCAGTGCATCTGCCATGTGTTCAAACATATGTGCTTTTTGGATGTCGGATGCAATAATTTTCTAGTGTTAGTTAGTTAGTTTTGTGTTTGTGTTTCTGCATTGGCAGAAGTGGCAAATTGTATACATTGCGGAAAGACAGTTGGGAAGAGGCAACGTGCGGTTTCTTGCGATGCATGCGAGCGATGGCAACACATAGGCTGTGATTCTGGCTAGTAAACTTATAATATAATTATGTGTTGTGTCTTACATTTTTCAGGTCAAGCAGCTATTGTTTCCCCATAAATAATAAATCTAAATTGTTTGAAACTTGCATATTATCGGGTAATCAACCAATGTCTGTTAATCCGGTGACACATAACAGAGATGTGTTTTACGACCTGATAACGATCATAAAACCTTTCAGATAAATGTGAGAAGTCACTGGACCGTTATCTTTGCGTTATTTGGGCAAAGACCTATCAATATACATTATTAGGTCTTTGATTTGGGTAATGTACACAGCTATAAACTATTGCTACACCCGACAATTTATTAAGTCAGTGTTGAAATCCAACTAAAAATATATAGGAATTTAAACAATATGTTTGTACCTGAAAACTACAAAGACCACCATGATAGTATGTTTAGCTGCAATATTTAATTACAAGAAACTATATTAAAAAAAATATGTTCAAACTCATATTCTTGATATCGGGATGACGTCACAAAAGGGGCGATTCCTTAGCGACGGTGAAAACAATGCCCTAGTTACGCTAGATTGACTACGCTGATGCTGACATTTCATCAATTGCATTCCTATTGTGAAGTTGATAGATAATTAGATGTGTTGTTATTGGTGTTTAAAATGTCTTTCGACTATTATGAAGGGTTAGATTGCTCTTCGAAAGCCCGATATGACCAGAAAATAAAACTAATTGGACTTAATAAATGTCCGTATAAATTGCAAGCTGGATGTTGGAAAAATGACCCGACCACGTGGCATATGATCGAGTTCGGCGACATTCATAACTTTCTAATTAAACATAAGAGAATGCAATACAAATAATTGAGACATGATCTATTGCAGAAGACGAACGAAAATCTCAAGCACAGAGTTAAGTCGGGTTTCAGTAAGGAATTTCTTCGCGTGAGCGTGCTTTTAACATCCCCGCGAGGAGGTCGCATTACGTTCCGACGAAATGTGAAAACACCGCACTTGTTTAACTAAAATACAAGCATTTAACTAATTAAAACTAAAGCTGTCAACTTCAAGAAAACAAGCATCTGTAATTATATAACGAAGCACATTGCGTTTCAGCCTTACATTATACAAAATTATCAGAACGTCCGGCAAATACTGTTGTCCGACAAATACTCGCTAACCAGTATTTAGTACCAGGGACTCTATATATATATTGTGGTATAGGATCCTGTTAGTACCAAGAAATGTTTATTCATAAACATATAATTTCCTCTTTTTAAATATACGAATTAATTATTAGCATAACAGTAAAGGTGTTCGGAAGACTAAATACTGATAATTCCACAAAACAAAACTATAAATTAGCTGTATTCTGTCTTATAGTAAGACTTTAATAAATGATNTAATTTTTTGTTGTGTCTTACATTTTTTAGGTCAGGCAGATATTGTTTCCCCATAAATAATGAATCTTTATTGTTGGATACTTGCATATTATCGGGTAATCAACCAATGTCCGTTAATCCGGTGACACATAACAGATGTGATTTACGACCTGATAACGATCATAAAACCGTTCAGATAAATGTCAGAAGTCACTGGACCGTTATCTTTGCATTATTTGGGTGATGTAAACCGCTATAATATAAACTATTGCTAAACCCGACAATTTACTAAGTCATTGTTGAAATCCAACAAAAATTATATCGGAATTTAAACAATATGTTTGTACTTTTACCTGAAAACTGCAATATTTAATTACAAGAAACTAATGTAAAAAAAAAAATCTAATTTCAAACTCATGGTGTTATGGTGAATGTGTTTACAGTTTTGATTACTTGTCAGTACCAATGTATTTTAAACATGTGTATGAATCCTTAGTATTGAACATTACTATCTGCTGAAATGATTGAATATAATGACAAAATGTGCATTTTATATTTATGATAAGAATTTACATTAACCTTTTATTTAATATCCTTCATGTATATACATAAGTCGCATAATTTGAAAATAATTACTTTGTCAAAAAAGGCGTGAACATTCGACACTAAATAAAGAAATATCGTATTTTTTGTTAAGTGTATGTGCTTGACATATTTGTAAAATAGCATTTTGTTTTGGTAATACAATCGTAATTAACGTTTAACTTGATGCGTTTGAAATAGTGTCTTTGAGTATGTTGCCAAGTATTTCCATTATGACGCTATTGGTTATTGAGATATCGCTATTGACAAAAAGCCGTTCAGTCTGGCATGTAAGGTTCTTTTGTCGGGATATGCTAAACTTTTAATTGAAACAAAACCAACATATTATCAAATAAGACGAATACTACCACCAATAATGTTTATAAATATTTTTTTTTCATAATTGATTGAGTTATTGTAAATATCGTACTCTATGTTGGCCTCTTCTTATTGAAAATGCGTGTATACTGCCAGTGTCATGCGAATATGGATCTTATTTCTTAATATCCACCTTCACACTTTATTATCGCCTCTAATTAGGCTATCTCTATTTAAAGAACATATTACTGCGAACTTAATATTATCCTATTATAATACCATTCTAGCTACCGCTACCGTAGATCATATTTCAGTAAATAAGATAACTTCGGAATTATAAAATTGCGTATGCTGTGATATGAAGATATAGAAATTTATTAACTGTACTGTGATATCCACATAAACTAATGATTGCTAGGAATTTTACCCGTATATAAAATGCGCAGAATACCTAGTGTATAACATTATTTATCGAGAGGCCAGATGCATTAATCTGCGCTCGACCGCGCGTTGGGTATTTACTGTTTAGTAACATCTTAATACCATCATTTTAAAACTGATAACGGAATAAAAAAAATCGTTAAGACAGACAGACACACAATTTGATTGTCGAATACAATCATTACATAGCCATATAAACATTATACATATTTCAATTAAATAGCATGTCAAGGAAATGTGATTCATAAAATTTATGTTACTTGTTGAATTGCATTGAGAAATACTGCCAAGTACGAAAGGATGCGTAAAATGGATAAATTTATATTCAACTCTGCCGGCGATGTTCTCTGTATTTCCTAAACAAATCTTTTTCTGTATTAAAATTTCCAAATAAAGTATAAATTTTATTTTTGGCACGAATCTTTGTATATTGATAGATCTTCGATTAACCCCGGTAGTGTATATTATCAATTATTGTCAATTAGTGCAAATNCTTCCAATTCATCGTCAAATTCTTCATCGTCATCGGACGAGTCCATTTCCTCTGGTTCGTCGGAATGATCCTTTTTTGAGGAAGGTCCTTGGTCATCAGAATCTTGTTCTGGCGTTCTTTTCCGCTTCAATTTATTGATATCCGTTCTTAAAACTTGCAATGCTTGCCGACATGTCCTTGACACTGGTAGCAATTGACGCGAATTTGCCCATATTTGCTTCCAGTTCGGCCAATATGGCATCACCCCGCGACTTTGAAGTGGACTGGCCCGTTTGCTCTGGGGCACCTGGAGGGTTTCCGTTCTCCATCGCATCAGTCTAAAGTAAATAATAAGAATGGTTCTTATGGCCTTGCATTTTGCAATTGTTGATTTTCAACAATAAGTGAATGTATTTTGTAAATGCAGTATTATAGGTGCCATAAACGTGACCAGGTCTTAGAATCTTGTAATTGATTTTAGATCAATATGTAGCCGAAACTATAAATAGCTTATAAGTTCCCGACTGCGCATTTGGATGACGCAAGTGCCTGTTCTAAATTTAGAATTTTCGAGCATATGTAAAACACGTATTGATCGAATGGGAAGTAACTCGATAATTTTCCTGTGGCGCGTTGAGCGTAAGTAAAACACTTACTACTCTTTAAAAGTGGGTCACGATGTGATTGCATGAATGGCGGACACAACATTTTGTTGATGAAATTGTCCGTTAATACTGCCGATTTTGGCAAATGTACGATATGAAACTGAATGTAAAGAAATTACTGTTGGCACGTATATTGCATATTCAGTTAAGACGTTGAAAGTGAACAATGTTGTGATTTGCATTTTGCGTTATCACGAACAATAAATAAAGGCGACGCCATTGTTGGTAAGTCGTTTTTATTGCCTTTGGCGAGCACAGATTTTCTGTGAATGAGAAACTCAGTATACTGAGAACGACATGACCATATGGAAAGAAATTTAACATTTGTGATTTTTTCACTAATATAATCAAGGAATAACGGATTACTTACATTGAAATCTGGCATTGTTCCCAACAATGACCAGTGTCCGGAATGGAATTTTACATGTCTTACGCTATTTTGCGGAAGACATGGATAACTACTAACATAATCTGAAAAGGATGTCATTAAACATACAAGTAAGAATATTATAATAATTACCAGTTAATTTCCTTGCACTAGATATCCTGTACGCTTAAGATTAATCAGATTTAATTTCTTATTGATTTTTCTGCTTTCCAAGCTGCTGATAAGCCTCGTTCTGCTATTCCTTGCTACGGTGGCTGCGTCATCTCTCGTGAGGGGCTCTTTGGGGGATATGCAGGAGATAAAATGTCTGTGTTGTACGTCAGCAGTGAGTGCACAAATAAAGGCGTCTGATTGTCAGTGTAAACCTGGGAAGTGTTGAAAATCTGGACCATGTCGATAGAATTGATGATGATGNCAAGGCAATATATCCGACATTGTAGCAGCGCCATTGCTCCGCTTCCAAAGAATTGCCAGGCGGCAATGGCCTCGCCAATTCATCCACAGATCTTCTACGGTTCATCTTTGCAGGTCGCTTGGCTTATAAGGCTTGTCAGGACTGAGGCTTGTGTTATCGTATTACGAGAAGGAACGAAAGGTATGTTGTATGTCCTATAAATGTCTTACAAATGTATTGTTATTTCAAAATAAATGTCGCGGACGACA
>VMBQ01001724.1:0-62656 GCA_007657795.1 Dreissena rostriformis
CGGTTGGGCGTTTTCTATGGATATACCCTGTATCCAAAATGTATAGTTTTTTGTAAATGGGATATACATATATTTAGACAATTAACGCAATAAACGTACTCAGCTGGATTGTGCTAGTAGATACAGCCTGAAAAAAGTGTAATAGAAAGCGAAGTGTGCATTGATCTCCAATAATATGTGCACTCATCTGGATAAAATGACAAAAACGACAACAAATCGTGCAGCGACAAGAAACGTTAATAACTTTTAATGTCATTTGTAGTAAAATGAAATGCATATATTGTATATATTTATTAAACATAACATATGTTCTACACATGAAATGAATTTCAGGAAGTTTTACCATTCCTATCTCAAGAAATTACACTTTGAGTATGCCTACCCCCCCCCCCACATTTATTATATTGCAATAGATTTCAGTATACATTTGTATATCACATCTATTTTGGGGTTTTCCAGTTGCTCATTCAAATCACAAATTATAAACTAAAATTTGACTTAATATTGCTATAATAATACCATTAATAATAAAATGTTAAGGTCACCCAACGTGCAAAGGCAACCCATGCATACAGCCGCAGCTCACCACAAAATGTCATGGTATTTTCAATCTACATAGAAAACAAAATATGTCACATTGGAGACACTATCCACATTGCCACCATTTACAGGCATGTTGCCATTAGCATCAATAGAGATGCCAGCTACTTTCTGGGCTTCAGCAGAATTTCGGCACTCATGGCTTCACATGTGTGGAGAACTTCGTACCCGTTTTCAAATCCATGGCAGCAATCTGAGTTATATCCGGAATAACTGTACCTCGAACTGTAATAAAAAAAGTTAATTCACACGCTTTTTTCATGAATTAAATACTCGCTTTTTAAGTTTCATACTGACGCCTTATACGATCGTTTGTTATGAGAAAAAATCAATTTTAAGGAAAACAAGCACTTCACAAATTGACGACTCCTTGACCTCAAATTATCAAACATGCAAACATGTGTTGCATAATTTTATATGATGAAACGCTGAAACTCTAAACACTATAACCTTCTTGTAAATGAGTTTTATTTTATACGCATGGAACAAATCCAAAAAACAAGGTTTGCTTACTTAGATCCGCTGCGCTGTTCAAAGGTCAAGGGTTACTTAGGCTGGCTCTGACTCAAACTTGACAAGATGGTAACTGCTTCAGGCAATGTTCCGACATCGATATCTGGGAGATGTCCAACACCTAAATGAAAAGTATAAAAACTGCAAGTCAATGTGTCAATAAGTCACAGGTATCATTTATACATCAAACCGTTCTATTCTAAAACGTCACAATTCATAAGCAACAATTGATAAGAGTTTTATTTGTTTAGGTATAGACAATTTGAATAAAACATACCGTAATAGTAATGTGACTGCAATAAACTGCATTCAATCAACAGCATGACGACGTTGGTAATCGGTATCACATTCATGTTTGTGTTTGCAAACCGACTGCTCTTTTTACGCACTTAAATTGTGCAACAGAATGTCAACAGCCGTGAACAAAATATATTTTTTTTAAACTAAAAAAAATAGTTTAATATTTTTATTTCAAAGTAAATAAATCTTAATGAGATGAACTCATTTAGTTATAAAAATAAAACCACAAACATTTATTATGTGTTTTTAATTCTTTATAAAACAAATATATATAATAATAATTATTTCGTGGTTTAAGTTTTATTTCCGGACTTTAAAGTAGAAAACCAATCGTTTCCGAACGCTTTCTGAATACGGCGATATCGACCGACTATTCCCGATCTCATGAGGTCCCTACTGCCTAAAGGGCTTCTTATTCTTACAGTGTACTTCAATAATAAATCGCGGTCACGATACTATCACTAGAATTTATAAAGGGCTCCGTAATTGAAAATTAAAAAAGAAGCGTTTGACCAGTTCGATTCTTGTGTGGTATACTAACAATGGTGATACTATTCGACATTACACGAAACAAAACAATTGCTAATGAAATGGTTATTGACCGGCTTATGACAAACAAATACATGTATACTTTAATATCCAATATGTCTCGTTAATAAGTATTAAACATATCGATTGTAATGTAAGTAGGCGATATGGGTCGGAAACTATTCAGTAGGTATTGTATTTAAACTTCTTGGTGTGTTGCTTTTTATTGAGTATATATTTATCAAATAAGTAACTAAATTTAATCACAGGCGGTAGTCATCACTATTTATTCATTTATGGGAGTTTGTGTGTCATGTAACATACAATGGACGAAATGCTACACACAGTTGTAGAAATAGGAAGATATATGTCTTTAATATTCTTACCACAAACGGTATGTGTGTTTATATTTAACATATAAGAATGTGCTGTTTAGANAGCGTTTGACCAGTTCGATTCTTGTGTGGTATACTAACAATGGTGTGATAATATTCGACAATACACGAAACAAAACAATTGCGAATGAAATGGTTATTGACCGGCTTATGACAAACAAATACATGCATACTTTAATATCCAATATGTCTCGTTAATAAGTATTAAACATATCGACTGTAATATAAGTAGGCGATATTGGTCGGAAAATATTCAGTAGGTATTGTATTTAAACTTCTTGGTGTGTTGCTTTTTATTGAGTATATATTTTTCAAATAAGTAACTAAATTTAATCACAGGCGATAGTCATCACCATTTATTAATTTATGGGAGTTTGTGTGTCACGTAACATACAATGGACGAAATGTTACACACAGTTGTAGGAATAGGAAGATATATGTCTTTAATATTCTTACCACAAACAGTATGTGTGTTTATATTTAACATATAAGAATGTGCTGTTTAGAAAGCCAAAAACCTCAAAGGGATCAACAGAAACAAATCAAGAGGATCGTTATTTACATAGATATATCATTGTGAACTGAAAGCGACAGGCTCGATGCATGGTCAGACGTATTATTTTTCCTGGCCCTTAAGAAAATATATGACGTCATTAACAAATACAATGACACGAACTCCATTGTTGTTTCGAAAAAAGCACTTGAAAATTAAGTTAAAAGTCACATAATGATTGAGTATAGAACAATAAAATATGATCTGAAACTCAAATCATAAAAAAAAAACATATTGCCCTCGGCTGCGCTGTGCCTCGAATATTCCCTTCCCTACAATTTAACAATTTTCTAAGCTACGTTCTGAATATAAAAAAGATTTTAGTAGATTATTGACATCAACTTAATTTGCACTATCAATTTATGTTAATGCCGGCTTGTATTGAGAGCATCTCTTGAGGTACATTCGGAGACACAATTGCCTTTCATCTGCAAATATCAAAACGATTACAAACCATGACGAAATTAAACCTCGATGATGCAAAAATAGATCAATAGCGCACAGCACGCACAAATAACGACGATGAGTTTTTGTCGGATAATTAGATTTTTATGACAAAGCAATTATGCAACGTCGGTTTTATTTTAATATATCTAATTATAGACGACATACGATTTTTATCAAAACTGTTTACACTACTGTTGATAAAACCACTTAATAATTGTTATGATTGGTTTGCTTATTGTCTTTGATGAACAATTTTAAAATTTGAAAATCCTATATAGATGTTTATATTGATTTTGTTACTTCTGGTAACTATATAACATATAATATGAGACATTTGCGCATTCGCCCTGTGCTTATATTCTAATTGCCACCGGTTGTAATATGTTCCTGTGTAATATAACAAATTCAAAAACTCATAATGTTATGACTATTGCTTTTTTAATTTGAGCGAACATTGAAAGTTTGCATCAAAATAATATTTTTTATTAAATGTACGTCACAGTGACACACATTTTTGACAACTGTATTAGGTATACCATGCTCTCACATTCAATTCCAAGTGAAGATAACATTACAAAATAATATCCATATTACCCAAACATACATGCATATACCAGATAAATTAACAAGATGAGAACGAGTTGTGACGTCGGCCTTTTAGTGACATCAAACAAATGAAGCACTTATTTGGCCCGTGACCACCTTTAGTAAACATCTTAACATGTTCTTCGCTTTCANAGAATTAAATGTCATTAAACAAGTGGCGTTTACTCAAATATATATATATTACCTTTACATTAAGAACTCGGGTTTTTGCTGACAACTGTTTTGCGTGGTATAGCTTTATACGTCATACAACTGTTCAAACATCTTTTTCATACCTAAATGAATCGGCTAAGCTTTGAAACGCCAGACGAAGAAACATACATTTATAACTACACAAACTACAGTAAGCATTTTGGGCAAAGTGTTTACTATGATTTGCAGTGACCTTTAAGATGGTTACCACACGTATACTAAGCTTTTATAGTTGGTGATGTATTTGTTGTTCACGTGTCTTATTTTAAATACTTAAGGATAAAAACACGCATTACTCTCCTTATAATGATAATAAATTCTTGTCCTACATTGAACCATTCAGAAAAAAAACAATTTAAACCCAAACGCTTATATGAACCGTTCATCGGCGATGACCCAAGTTGTATTTATTTTTTATTAAAGAGTTTTTTCCCTGCATGTTTAGCTTTTGTATTTGATTTGTATAAATACTACTTATAAAGAGAGTGCTCTAGGCTTTAGTGTTTTCCATCTATCTATCATTTTATTATCGAATTTGACTGAAATGCCGTCATTAGATATTGTCATGACATTTAGTAGATTTGTTTTTATAACAAGATATATCAAAATATTTATAACTAGAAGTGGCGCGGCAGAGGCCGACGCGTATCCCCACGCTGCATAGATGTTATATTAAAAGTCAATTTTGGGTGGACAAGGCCTATGTTGGTGGGGCCCCGGCGTGGGTAATGTGGACATGGATGGTCGAGATAGACCGTGTTGTCATAAGAGATGTTCAGTATGAATTTGAGGTCAATTGGTGAATAAATGAAGAGGATATGTTAAAACAAAATTTTGGGTGGGCGTTGTCGGACATTATCTTTTCCTACACTATTAGCACTAGAACCTTAACACTTATACATATGGTAGCTAAATTGGATTAATTTTATAAGATTACTCCAATAGTTTTCCGGTTGTGATTAACTGTTTAAAAGGTTTTTCCTATGCTTTTGACTAAATTGTATATTTTTATAAACATGAATCAAATCAGTATACAGATGTGTTATTCATTAAAAAAAAGTTAAATGTATCTTAGGGTAGGAATAGTTAGGCTAATTATATTAACTTAAATTTGTAACATAACTTTTGCAACAACTTCCAAACGTTAGGTCCGAAACAAATGCGAANCATCTGGATAAAATGGCAAAAACGACAACAAATCGTTCAGCGACAAGAAACGTTAATAACATTTTATGTCACTTGAAGTGACATGAAATGCATATATTGTACATATTTATTAAACATAACATATGTTCTACACATGAAATGAATTTAATTAAGTTTTACTATTACTATCTCACGAAATTACACTTTGAGTATGCCTACCCCCCATTTATTTTCTTGCAAAAGATTTAAGTATAAATTTGTATATCACATCTATTTTGGGGTTATCCAGTTGCTTATTCAAATCACAAATTATAAACTAAACTTTAACTTAATATTGATATAATATAACATTAATAATAAAATGTTAAGGTCACCCACAGTGCAAATGCAAACCATGCATACAGCCGCAGCTCACCACAAAATGTCGTGGTATTTCCAATCTACATAGAAAACAAAATATGTCACAATGGAGACACTATCCACATTGCCACAATTTACAGGCATGTTGCCATTAGCATCAATAGATATGCCAGCTACTTTCTGGGCTTCAGCAGAATTTCGGCACTCGTGTCTTTACATATGTGGAGAACTTCGTACCCGTTTTCAAATCCATGGCAGCAATCTGAGTTATATCCGGAATAACTGTACCTCGAACTGTAATAAAAAAGTTAATTCACACGCTTTTTTTCATGAATTAAATACTCGCTTTTTAAGTTTCATACTGACGCCTTATACGAGTGTTTGTTATGAGAAACAATCAATTTTAAGGAAAACAAGCACTTCACAAATTGACGACTCCTCGATCTCGAATTAAAAACAAAAAACAAGGTTGGCTTACTAAGATCCGCTGTTCAAAGGTCAAGTGTTACTTAGGCTGGCTCTGACTCAAACTTGACAAGATGGTAACTGCGCCAGGCAATGCTCCGACATCGAAATCTGAGAGAGGTCCAACACCTAAATAAAAAGTATAAAAACTGCAAGTCAATGTGTCAATAAGTCACAGAAATCATTTATATATCAAACCGCTCTATTCTAAAACGTCACAATTCATAAGCAACAATTAATAAGAGTTTTATTTGTTTAGGCATAGACAATTTGAATGAAACATACCGTAATAGTAATGTGTCTGCAATAAATTGCATTCATTCAACAGCATGACGACGTTGGTAATCGGTATCACATTCATTTTTGTGTTTCCAAACCGACTGCTTTTTTACGCACTTACATTGTGCAACAGAATGTAAACAGTCGTGACGTCATGAACAAAATATTTTTTTTCAAACTAAAAATCATTTCATATTTTTGTTTTAAAGTTAATAAATCTTAAGGAGATGAACTCATTTAGTTTTAAAATAAAACCACAAACATTTATTATGTGTTTTTAGTTCTTCATTAAAAAAACTTCATTTATTTCGTTGTTTAAGTTTTATTTCCGGACTTTTACGTTGAAGACCAATCGTTTCCAATCGCTTTCTGAATACGGCGATATCGACCGACTATTCCCGATCTCATTAGGTCCCTACTGCCTAAAGGGCTTCTAATTCTTACATTGTACTTCAATAATAAATCGCGGGCACGATAATATCACTGGAATTCATTAAGGGCTCCGTAATTGAAAATTAAAAAAAAGCGTTTGACCAGTTCGATTCTTGTGTGGTATACTAACAATGGTGATAATATTCGACAATACCAGAAACAAAAAAAATGCGAATGAAATGGTTATTGACCGGCTTATGACAAACAAACATATGCATACTTTAATATCCAATATGTCTCGTTAATAAGTATTAAACATATCGTCTGTAATGTAAGTAGGCGATATTGGTCGGAAAATATTCAGTAGGTATCGTTTTTAAACTTCTTGGTGTGTTGCTTTTTATTGAGTATATATTTATCAAATAAGTAACTAAATTTAATCTCAGGCGGTAGTCATCACTATTTATTCATTTATGGGAGTTTGTGTGTAACGTAACATACAATGGACGAAACTTGAGAAATGTTACACACAGTTGTAGGAATAGGAAGATGTCTTTAATATTTTTACCACAAACGGTATGTGTGTTTATATTTAACATTTCAGAATGTGCTATTTAGAAAACCAAACACCTCAAAGGGATCAACAGAAACAAATCAAGAGGATCGTTATTTACATAGATATATCATTGTGAACTGAAAGCGACAGACTCGATGCATGGTCAGATGTAGTTTTTTTCCTGGCCCTTAAGAAAATATATGACGTCATTAACAAATACAATGGCACGCACTCCATTGTTGTTTCGAAACAAGCACTCGTAAATTAAGTTAAAAGTCACATAATGATTGAGTATAGAACAATAAAATATGATCTGAAACTCAAATCAGAAAAAAACATAATGCCCTCGGCTGCGCTTTGCCTCGAATATTCCCTTCCCTACAATTTAACAATTCCCTAAGCTACGTTCTGAATATTAAAAAGATTTTAGCAGATTATTGACACATCAGCTTAATTTGCACAATCAATTTATGTTAATGTCGGCTTGTATTGAGAGCATCTCTTGAGGTACATTCGGAGACACCATTGCTTTTCATCTGCAAATATCAAAACGATTACAAACCATGACGAAATTAAACCTCGATGATTCAAAAATAGATCAATAGCGCACAGCACGCACAAATATTGCATGATGAGTTTTCGTCGGATAATTAGATTTTTATGACAAAGCAATTAGTGAAAACAATTTACAACTGAAGCATTGCCTTCTTTCAACTTTTAACAAATTAACACATTTCCATTATGCAACGTCGGTTTTATTTTAATCTTTCTAATTATAGACGACATGCGATTTTTATCAAAACTGTTTACACTACTGTTGATTAAAACACTTAATAATTGTTTTGATTGGTTTGCTTATTACCGTTGATGACACATTTAAAATTTTAAAATCCTATATAGATGTTTATATTGACTTTGTTACTTCTGGTAACTATAAAACATATAATATTAGACATTTGCGCATTCGCTCGGTGCTTATATTCTTATTGCCACCTGTTGTAATATTTTCCTGTGTAATATAACAAATACAAATACTCATAATGTTATGACTATTGTTTTTTTAATTTGAGCGAACATTGAAAGTTTAAATCAAAATAATATTTTTTATTAATTGTACGTCACAGTGACACACATTTTAAATACTTTCTATAAACTGTATTAGGTGTAACATGCTCTCACATTCAATTCCAAGTGAAGATAACATTACAAAATAATATCCATATTACCCAAACATACATGCAATATACCAGATAAATTAACAAGATTAGAACGAGTTGTGACGTCGGCCTTTTAGTGACATCACACAAATGAAGCACTTATTTGGCCCGTGACCACCTTTAGTAAACATCTTAACATGTTCTTCGCTTTCAAATTCACACAGTAATATATGTTCGTTGTGTACTTTAATCGTTACGTTCATGTATTATCGACGATGCTCTGATTAATTATTTCAGTTTGAATGTAATATTGGTATCGTTTGTTGCATTGTGCTTCTCGTATTTGTTGTGTTCTGGTGACATATTATTACAAATGGGTACTAAGCAATACAATGCTGGACTGGCTACAGCTTCATGATGTTGTATAGGCCGCCTGTATGCTGAACGCAGAATTGTCAGGACTTCGCAAAGCTTTTCAAATCACAATCTACATATGTCGTGGATGAAGTTACACACAAATCAACATTAAAAAAAATCGCTTTGAAAGAGTTCAAAGGGTTCTTAGTAATAGGGTCAACCGAATGAAATGGTTGTTGTCAACATATAAAAGGTAATAAATGTAACGTTTGCAAATCCGGCATTGCGTTGAGCCATATAAATGACTTGGTGATATATTTATTTTCAGAAAGTAATTTTCATACTAGATCTGGTTAAGCCAGTGTGAGCAGTGAAAAAACATCTACACATTGGTATTGAACGGTAGTGTCATTATTTATTGTTGACATATCACTCGTACATAAATATTGCCTGTTTTATAAATGTTGCTTTTTATTAAATAATATACTTCTTACAGTTAAACAAATATATGCCGTGTTTGGATTTAAAATAACGCCATAATTAAATGTCATTAAACTAGTGGCGTTTACCCAAATATATATATATATTACCTTTACACTAAGAACTCGGGTTTTTGCTGACAACTGTATGCATGGTATAGCTTTATACGTCATACAAATGTTCAAACCTCTTTTTCATACCTAAATGAATCGGATTAGCTTTGAAACGCCAGACGAAGAAAAATACATTTATAATTACATAAACTACAGGAAGCATTTGGGGCGAAGTAACTACTATGATTTGCAGTGACCTTAAGATGGTGACCACAAGTATACTTAGCTTTTATAGTTGGTGTTGTATATGTTGTTCACGTGTCTTATTTTAAATACTTAAGGATAGAAACACGCATTACTCTCCTGATAATGATAATAAATACTTGTCCTACATTGAACAATTCAGAAAAAAAACAACAATTTAAACCCAAACTCTTATTTTGACCGTTCATCGGCGATGACCCAAGTTGTATTAATTTTTTTATTAAAGAGTTTTTTCCCTGCATGTTTAGCTTTTGTATTTGAGTTATATAAATACAACTTATAAAGAGAGAGCTCTTGGCTTTAGTGTTTTCCATCTATCTATCATTTTATTATCGAATTTGACTGAAATGCCGTCATTAGATATTGTCATGCAATTTAGTAGATTTGTTTTGATAACAATATATATCAAAATATTTCTAACTAGAAGTGGCGCGGCAGAGGCCGACGCGTATCCCCACGCCGCATAGATGTTATATTAAAAGTCAATTTTGGGTGGACAATGCCTATGTTAGTGGGGCCCCGGCGTGGGTAATGTAGACATGGATGGTAGAGATAGACCGTGTTGTCATAAGAGATGTTCAGTATTAATTTGAAGTCAATTGGTTAATTAATGAAGAAGTTATGTTAAAACACAATTTTGGGTGGGCGTGGTCGGACACTATCTCTTCCTACACTATTAGCACTAGAACCTTAAAACTTACACATATGGTAGATATGAGTATATGTGCGACGGTGCACTATTTGGAATTTTGATCTTACCCCTGGGTCAAAAGTTATTGTCATGTACGTCGCATGTTGTTAGTAAAATGAATGTTTTGTACCCATTTTACCCATTTATTTACCCATAACTTTTGACCCGGGGGTCAGATCAAAATTCCAAATAGTGCACCGTCGCACATATGCTCATAGTTACCATAGTGCATGTGTGTAAGTTTCAAGGTTCTAGTGTTAATAGTGTAGGAGGAGATAGTGTCCAGGACAGACGGACAGAAAGCGGAGATCAAAACAAAATATCGCCACGCTTTTAAAAGAGTTTGGATAATAATCACGAACAATATTACTGCCACCGCTGTGTCAGTATATTCATGTTTCTGGTCCACATTATATATCTGTTACTGTACAGAATTCTATAGCATGATATTCGAATTAGATTAGGTTTCTTAAATTTTTGGAATAGTTGGTGTTTTAAGACTACCAAACGCGGTAGATAGCAAAGACATCGTGTAGTAGTATTGTCTTGTTAATTTTCACTTGTTTTGTTGTGCCATGGTCATATCGATTTCTGACTGCACATGACGTTACAAAGTTCTATTTAGTTAGCTGTTCTTGTTGCATTTACAACACGTAAAAAAACACATTGGGACCTATCCATTATTAAATGATCTGGTAAATGTTATTATTTCATTGGAAGACCATAAGTGGTTATTGTAAATACAAATACAATAACAATTGTTTTTGTTTCGTATTGGCTTTTGTTGTGGAGTCATACATAGGACGATTTCAATATACAGTTTCGTTTGCAATGAGTATAAATAAAACGAGAAAGCAAATAACGCACCCATGTTTCTATTTATTTTTCGTTTAGAATGCGTATTCAAGTTTGACTTCATACATGGGCGTCATATCAGTAGGGACCACCTTCATTTACTAAATGAATATGTGATATCTACAAGAATTAATCGCCCGATTATGTTATAGGTTTTTCTTTTTCCTATACATATATGTATTCATATTGCTTATGCTATACGATATTACTTGTAGTATCGGTGTATATCATTTTTACAACAGAGAGTATTTCGGTATACTAATTAGAGAGACACTACGGACAGGCTATCAGATTGGATTAATTTTATAAGAACACTCCAATAGTTTTCCGGTTGTGATTAACTGTTTAAAGGTTTTTCCTATGCTTTTGACTACATTGTATATTTTAATAAACATGAATCAAAGCAGTATAGTAATACAGATGTGTTATTCATAAAAAAACGTTAAATGTATCTTAGGGTAGGAATAGTAAGGTTAATTATATTAACTTAAATTCGTAACAAAACTTTTGCAACAACTTCCAAACGTTAGGTCCGAAACATAACGTGTAGTGCCAAATGAGAATATTTACACCATAGGATGAGTCTAATACTCATCTGTTCAGCGAGATTGCTTGTGCCAAACACGAAAACACATTTGCATTTATAATGCTTCCAAGTGACATTACATGTACATGTTTCTGACTTATAATGATATTAACAATAAAGGGTATTTAATTCCGTTCAAATACTTACCGTACCATTATACGAAAGTTAGTTTTCTGTGAGATTGATATTTACATACTTCACAAATGCGCCCCCAATCTGTTCCTGCCTTTCAGTAGGGGACTGGGATACAAACTATGTTTTCGGAAGCTCGAAAAGATGCGTTAGTGGAGCTTATCAAATGTATTTGTCACAAAGTACATAAGGTATACCCATTAAATGGTTCAACTTGTATTTATCAAGTTATACTCCTTTGTAAAAAGGGTGTGAATTCTGACGCACACGATAACTCTTCAGACTGTATAAGTTGGCATGTTTGCAGTGATTTCCCTTTCTTCATTGTAATGACGCTAAAATACACGTAAATAATAGATACAATTCACTACGCATGCTATGGTGTACGGACCGGTTCACAAGTCTGAATCGTATCATTCGGTTTAGCTTTAAACCGTATGATACGCTTTAAAGACTTTTGGACCGGCTCGCACGTTAAACCGTCTGATCCGAAACCGTATGATACGAATCGTATCAAACGGTTAATGACGGGTGTTATTCAATGAATTATTCAATTTAAAAATAGAAGTATTCAGTTTAAACCGTATGATACGGTTTACGCTAAACCGTATGATACAAATCGTAAACCGTCTGATACGAATCGTATCATACGGTTTCGCATCAAACAGTTAAGCGTACAATCGGTCTAAAAGTCAAAACCGTCTGATACGATCGTATCAGACGGTTTATGGTCGCAAAACCGTATGATACGGTTCTAGGTAAACCGTCTGATACGATCGTATCATACGGTTTAGACTTTTGAACCGGTCCGTACACCATAGCATGCACAATTTGCATTCCTGGGTTTACCACGTGACGATGATGATCAATCTACTTGCGTTATTTATAGTTAACTGGTAGTTACCTGTTAGACATACCCAGTAAAATTTATTACCGAATTTACTGAAAATATGAAAACTTAACAACTTTTTTCAAGAAATGTAATATACCAGTCTTGATATTCTAATCAATATAAACTAATTATTGTAAACAAAAATACGGTATTTGAGAACTTTTCTTTTTTCGTCATTCGTGGTTGACAGTCCCTTTAAATAGACAAATGAACACTATTCAGTTTATAAATAAAACGTACGAATATGGCAAAAACATGAATTAAATGTATCATCATTCGATAAATCAAACTGATAAAGTATATATATATATATATATATATAGCATACACATAAAGATGCCGTTATCGTCATTTGTGATACACTAGTAACAACATGTACGTTTGTATGTGTATTCTTTCGTGAAAGTGTAATAGTTCTGCTTTTTGCATTCTACATGTATAGCCTGACTAAAACATACTGATATTCTCTTCTCTATATATATCACTGTATCAACCGAAATGAAAGTTTAATTGTTTTCAATAAGTTGAAAGTTTTATGAAACATAAACCTTTTTCGTTGGTGACACGAAATAAACTTTGCAATCCTATTTTATCGTCAATGGCGTACTTATCAGAGGTCCGGATATGACGAATATTCGGAGAACATATAATATTTGTAAACGTATAGTAATGTATAGTATTCTGATGTTCACGCATTTTTATGAATGTACACAAAAGTAAATTATGCGATTGGCCTATCTAAATGCACACTTAATTGATGATATTCAGTAATGAGAACTGAGAGTCTTCAAGTGTACATAATTCATGCCTTTAACATATAATTACACTGTATTAATATAAATATGCTCTTTCATGTTAATGGCGTTGCGTAGATAATTCATGTTATAGATTATAGATTTCGTTATATTGTTGTGTGTGATATTAAATAATCCGTCCTGGTTATGAGTAAACAGAAACTCGCTTTATAAGTTTCTGTGCTTGTTCGCGGAGAATCGCACTGCTGCATAAATACTAACGCCCTGTGATGAATAAACATATGAGCCTCGTTCTGGGAAAACTGGGCTTTATGCATGTTTATTAAATGTCGTCGCAGATTAGCCTGTGTAGTCCGCACAGGCTATTCAGGGACGACATTTAACACTTTAATGGAATGTTTCGTTTGTTCTTGAATATTAAGAATGTTTCTTCTGAACGAAACTCCATGTTTTGGGCAATAATTGTCGTCCCTGATAAGCATTTGTGTACGGTTCGCAAAGGCTTATCAGAGACGACGCTTTTTTGATTATTTTTGTTCAATGTAATTTGTCGTCCCTTATAAGCCTGTGCAGACAGGATAATCTTGGACGACACTTTACGCACATGCATTACGCACCGTTCTTTCAAATGTGTTATGTATTATTGGCTAAGATAAAAACACGCTAGATAACGACTAATCAGATTTTATTACAGATGAAAGAGCAGATACAAATGATAAGCATATAGTGCACAGAATAGTGGAAAAACTTAACACAGATTAGTACTAACACCTTTCAAACGACGAAATTTGCTAAAAATGTCAATGGTATAATATTTCAATGGTTTGAATAACACAGGATGCGTTTTCTTTAAACAAATAAACAAATATTGGGTTTGTGCCTAACACTAAAATCTGAGTGTTTACTAAAAACTACATCGTGTTAACAAACGAGAAAGTTTGCTTAAAATTAAAACATTTTGACCAAATGACATCTGCAAATGTGGAAAGCGATTACCGGTGAAACATGACTGCTAATATAACGCTATGAAGGTAACTCGTGAAATAAAACCAAAAAAATCAAACACACACACACACACATACACCTGCCTAGTTTCTAAATTAAAACTGCAAATGTAAATATAAACATGTACAACAATTGCAGCATGCTTAGTGTATGAACTGTTACAAATACATCAAAATCAAATTAACCGACGTTTAGTTATATGTGGTTTTTGAGACATATTCCCCGTGTGTACATAAAAAACTTTCATAAGCTGACATGAAAGAAAACTATGTAAGCGATGAACTATAAAATAAGTGCACATTCAATTATCCGTTAAGCATTGTCAATGCGTTTTCTGTTCTATGGCAATAGAATAGCGCTAATGGCAATATCAAAGCGCTAATGACAATAGCACAACGCTAATGACAGTATCATATAGCTAATGACAATATCACAGCTCTAATGACAATATCAAAGCGCTTATGACGATAGCACAACGCCAATGACAACATCAAAGAGCTTATGACAATATCACAGCGCTAATGACAATATCAAAGCGCTTATAACAATCGAAAAGAGCTAATGACAATATCAAAGCGCAAATGACAATAACAAAGCCCAAATGACAATATCAAAGCACAATTGACAATACCAAAGCGCTAATACCAATAGCAGAACGCTAATGACAAAAGCAAAGCGCATATGACAATAGCAAAGCGCAAATGTCGTTAGCGATAACTGTTGAAACACGACTGCTAATATGAAGCTTTGAAGGTAACTCGTGTAATTAAACCAAAACAAAACACAAAACAAAATACAAACACATTAAAATATACACCAACACACCTGCCTACTGCCTAGTTTCTAAATTAAAAACACAAATTCAAATTTAAACACGTGAAAGATTATATCATGCTTCGTGTATGATATGTAACAAATATATCAAATAAACAGACGTTTAGTTATTTATTGTATTTCAGACATATTCCCCATCAAACATTAAACATACTCTTAAACTGACATGAAAGAAAATTATGTATTCGAAGAATTCTTTGTCTGCCTGTCTGAATACTTAAATGACGTGTCAAACTAATCAAATCAGTTGCTTATCAGACATTTTCTTTTTTATAAATAAAAACTAGGTAATTTGTGATTTATTCAGTCGAGCATTATCGATCCTGATCGGTCTTGGTTCACATGAAGACATCGATTAAATTACAAATTAGTCTTAACGTATTACTTAGATGCACGTCCTTTTCGGTTATACATCTAGACATTATACTTTCAATATGGCTAGTAAACTGGGTGAATTCAAAAATTTAGTCTTCTGATATTTTATTTTTGATTAAGGCAAATAAAGGGGAATTGAAAAAACATAATTGTCTGTGTAATATAATCTCCACATAAACAGGCCGAATAAGCCAAGTTTCCTGGCAGCCATGCTTATTGAAACATTAAAATAAATGTGTTCACTGTGAACGTAAGTTATATGACAATCATTCCTATGATATTATAATGAAACATTGCAAGGAATTAACTAAAACAGACATGTTTCGTACTGTTACCATAGCAACACGACATGCGCTTAATATTATCTACCGTGTGTCTTTCACTTGAATTAAAAACCGTTTTGTTGTATCGCATTTACATAATACAAACCGTTCTTCAGACTTAAACAATCTTTGACAATCGATACAGACGTACAGTGTAGATAACATGCACAATACATTAATAACATGTATATTTCTTAACAACATACCTACGCTAATATACACAAACCTAGTTCCCTTGCCATATGACCAAATGACAAATAACTATGTTCTTATGTCATATTTCTAACATTTACAGGGCAAGTTTACACAGAAGGTACGTTATCGTTCCAACGTTATAAACTAATATATAATACATATATACTAACAAAATTTATATCAAATTAAGTGTAAATAGTCATTTCTTAATTAAACTGTATTTGACCAAAAGCAGTGTGCCGAATTACAAATAAGCTTTGCAGAAGACTATCAACTGTGAAATTGTGGAAAATTATTTTCCTAATATTGAAGTATAACAAAAAACATGGATAATCATAGCTGACATTTGAAACGTCTTAAATTATAAACAGTTTAAATTATAAAAAAAAATCATTTATTTCCAGTTCATGCGTTTTTGATTAAGTTTCAGTTTCAGATTATTGACAGAATCAACAAATACATGCCTTGGCCACAAACTAATAAAATGTACATAACATAAATTTACTTTTTTTAGTTCAGCCGATAAAACCAAAACAACTACCTATAGGTAACATACCTTCCTATCCGGAGGTCAATAAACATGTTAACAATGCAAAATGCATCATATATCACCACAAATAAAAATAAAATGTCAAAGAGCGTTTTACAGTCAGGACTGACAGTTCAAAGGTGTTATAGATCAATCATACACAATTTTATTTCCATGGATTTCCAATTCGTGTTATTTCATGGAGTGCACAACATATACGTAAAGAAACTACCAATACGTAAATAATGTTATTCTTATCAAATGCAACAAATAAATTAAAAACTGCAATATAATATTTCTTAATAAAAGATAATATGCCGTTCGAACGCGCTTTACATTTTAACCTTAAAAGTGTGTTCTCTAAGATTTACTAAAATCACTACTGATTCCTTCATCATAATCAACAACATCAATAATATTTTAATTTGTAACAAAAACACTAACCATCAACAATGAATATAAAACAATAACCATCAACAATGAATATAAAACAATAACCATCAACAATGAATATAAAACAATAACCATCAACAATGAATATAAAAGCGTTTCCTTTTAACTCGAGACGAGTTTTGTTTACGCTACATTCGCCTGTTTTGCGACTGTTACATCAGCGCAACTGTTGATGTCTTTAGGCAACCAGTTATATAAACCAAAACTGCCGACAAATATATGCATGAGTATGACTACTATACAGCGTCTTCATATGTATGCACGTAACACATTAGTTTCTTCGTGTTTGGGCGCACTATACATCGCCGGTGCATATCTAGAACATTCTATACATCGCCAGTGCATATATAGAATATCCAGAAAATTCGCACATAGGATAGACGCTGATTATGCATGGTTTCGTGGATTAACAATGTCGCACGCGAGGAATATCTCACTAATAATGCACGATGCATAAAAAAATGCATTATACATCCCAATATGACCAATTTCAATCTAAACGATGTCTTAGAGCAATATATATCACCGCGTTCATTCGTTTACATGAAAACAATTACCGTAATATAATATATACATTTCTTCACTACAAATCGTTAATAAGCACGATATAACTCCCTTCAACTTGTTTACATATAATCAATTTTATACTGCACGGAATATTACTCTTTAACTCGTGCGCAACGATATTTACAATCATTGTATTACATAATACAACAAGATGTGTTTGTGAAATACTATGTCCCCTTTTGAGCGAGTTTGACCCATATGTTTGACCTTTGACATTGAAGGATGACCTTGACCTTTCCCCACTCAAAATGTGCTGCTCCATGAGACACACATGCATGCCAAATATCAAGTTGCTATCTTTAAAATTGCAAAAGTTATTGCCAAAGTTAAAGTTTGTGCAAACCAACAACAAACAAACAAACCAACAAACGGCCAGGGCAAACACAATATGTCCCCCAGTATAGAGTGGGGGACATAACATATAAGTTTATACACCAGTTTGTAACAACATATGGCATATCAATTGAACAAATTAATGGTTATAACAAATCAATTGTCATACATGTCAATTATTAGTACAGGACTATTTTAATTGTTCCTGTATTTTTTCCTTTTTATTGTGTTTTTTGTGTGTTTTTTTTTTCAATAAATTATGCATTATTATATACAACAAATACAATTATAGAACAACTAAAACAGTCATTGAACAAAAATAAAGTTTAAAGGTATTTTAAAATACTGTACATATATTCACAAAACATATCCACTTCAACGAGTTTTCTAATATCCTTAAAATATTAATGAAAACTACGTTATTTAATTTTGAAATAATCGATGTTCTCCAATACACATATTTCTTTACTTTAAAAAGAACATCTGAAACTACCACCATAAGAACTTTCCGTAATGCTACATACGAACACAAACAAAAAAAAGTAGAAATGTAAATACTAGGAAAAAGTCATCAAAAACACATATTTCCTATAACAATATTTTAAACTATACCTATCCCGACATCACTTTTTATCATACAAACTATTAACACATGCTAGATTTTCGTTTTGAATATCATGCACGAAAGTTTTGCAATTGTGTTGCATAATTACAAGCAGTACCACGAATTACAAACCCGTTCTATGGTCGAACGCACGTGTTCATCAATTACAATCGAAACACATCTAAACAAATATCGCAGCTATGTTTGGTGAAACCAAAAATGTTACTGTTTGAAACAATATCACAATAAGTATTATCAAAAACTGAAAGTATTCTTGTCAAAAAGTTTAGTTTACCTTTAATAAATCGCACCTGTCATATGTACACATCAGCATCATGTGTTTGGTTTGTGTGCATGCATTTTTTTATTTGCTAATAAATCCTTGTAGAAAAAAATCTTAAACTAATCAATACCCAATGGATATTTTAGTACAGAAACATATCAACTGACATAATATTTACAACAATTATTACACAAGGCAACATTGCTACTTTTCTTTCATTTACACATCACAAACGTTCAAAGGTATTATAAGCAAAACGTCTTGATGTATATTTCTCATTTAACTATGTCTTTATGCCCTACAGCAGACAACATGATGTGAGTTCAGTTGCATCTTGAGCCGGTGTGTTCTTCAAGTCGCCGACACTATGGTAGTGTATGAGAAACTCCGGGTAGCACTGGGCTTTCTCAAACAAAACATAGATCCTTGGGTCCTTCAACACATCCACACAAGAGTCATACAACTCATGGTCCATGCCAGGCCTGTCTGGTGGCCGTCGATATTCTGGTTTCCCCTCTGTGGCTTCTCCAACCAACACCCTGGCTTGGAACATTAACCTGTGCGGACCTTTAGTGTATTCATGCGAGTACTTGGCTTCAGTTGCAAAGTATGCTCCGTCGCCGAATCGCGTCATGTTTTTGCCCGATGTCCTCGAGTCGAAGTTGTTGATGCTGATACCACGCACGGCTTCCATGTTGTCCGTGCCATGGTACAGGTCCAGCGTGGTCACTGTCCCGGAAGGGTCGCCTAGTCGAATCTTCTTTGGCTTCATAACCCTCTCCAAATGACTGAAGGTAAATCTTGAACTTAGTTATATGTACCATAAACATGATGTTTTTGTTTAGTTTGAAGCAATTTTTCCATAATAATAATATTAATATGGTACCTTAATAAATGCGTTTATAATCAGCAACTGTATTTGAACTAATCAGCATTATTTGTAACAGCAGAATACGCACTTAAGTAATAATACGTTTTATATCGTACATACGAATGGTTATGTGGTCAGACAAATTGCTAAATAATCCCACACTTGTTCGATTACGTACTTGCTGAATGTTGACCACAGAACGTGATTCTGTACGCGGTAGATATCATCTATGATCTGTTTGTTCGGGTCAAGCGTCTTATAGAAATTCTCCGAAACCTGCTTATGATCATCGTCTACGGAGGAGAGTTTCACCCACTCAAATGGTTGAAAGTGGTCCCACGGTACCCAACCGGGCGGAGGGCCTACTTGCACCAAAGGCGTTGCAAGAAATGTGCCTGGGCTGATATTCAAGAGGAGTAATTTTAACATACATGTGAATTGATTTTGGTTCCTTTGCGACTGGAAATGATTTAGTCATACCTCGGTTTGAATGCAATAATTCTTTATATGTACATATGAAGGATATATGCCATGTAAAAAAGCAATCGAAACATATAAATAGCAATATTTGTTATGTGCATTAAAAACATTTTCGAAACAAAATGGCCGGAAAAGTAGATAACTATAACCTGGTCATTTAATCTCTACTAACCTGTTTTGCTGTTTCACGTCATTTGCTGACACAAAAAGCGGTCTACGTCGAATATTTCTGCTGACTTGGGTTGCGAGGTCGATCTGTTCCATGCGATCAAGGTTGAGTTGGTACTTGAATTTTAAGTTCTCTCGCGTATACAAATATGAATCCTGTCTGTCCAAAATTTTTTGTCTCCACCGTCAATTGGAAAGAATCCTATTAAAACGAAAATACAAACACGCTATGATCTGACAGATTATTGTAGTGATAAATAAATGAAGATTAAACACACCAGTTAATGATACATCCATACTCACCATCATACTTTTTAACTCCAAAATGTGTTGCGATACATTTTTGTTTATAAATGAAATAAGGACTACACTATACATCCATTATTGTTCTCACTTACCGCAGTGAACGTGAATGTATATCAGAATTGTTTTGTGTAATGATTTACCTTTTTTTACGTTATTTATTCAACCAATAAGACTGACAGCCGCACACTGTCGCTAACCGGTTCCATAAGGAGCCATTCGCCGGGCGTTAGTTCTAAGTACCACCTCCATTCAGTTCTGAACGGTTCTGAGCCGTTTGCTTTCCCGAACGCAAATGATTTTGTGGACAATCTGCGAACTTCACAGGAAGTTTTTTGACCAGTTGAATCAATACACGTGGCTCGCAAGGGTTCGAACATAATGTTGAATGTAGCAGACCTACCGTCTCCTGTCTGAATAGGTAAGTTAACACAAGCTAATTTCTAAATAGCCAGTACATGTTTTGTGAACGCATATGTGGAATTCGGCAGTTTTATAAAAACTAATCGCAAACAGTTGTAAACGACATGAGAAATCAACGCCGATATCAACTGTGTCCACAATAGTAAAATCTAATCTTCATATAAAAAAAAAACACAATTATTAAGAGTTTTGTTTTTGAGTTAAATACTGTATCAGATTGCTTAATCAAGCCATGATATTTAACATAAACCTTTCACACAATAAACACATTAAGAGTACTAAAGGTCGTGAGGTCATACACGAAAACATTTGATGGACTTCAAGAAATAAACAAATACTTACCAACTCATTGTATGCAATTTGATCCGTTGAAGTCTTATCTGGTTTGGAAAACAGGTCTTCGACAGTTTCTTGGTGTGTAACCGCCCTCCACTTATCCCATAGCTTCACCTGCCAGATGTAAGGAAGATCCGAGTGGATCTGCTTGCATCCCCTTTTCTTGCAGTCACCCACAAGGAACGCTGTGCAAATGGATTTTTGTCCGGCAATATCTGTAAAAAGAATAAAAACTAGTTGTAACTCTGACAAATATATTGTGTTCTTCAAACAGTTTAAGACATGACTTAGTGATTGTTGTTGTTTTTCTTCGTTGTTAAATAGCATATTTTTGAAACTTAAAAAAATCTGCTACTCTAAAAAAACAACAAGGCCGAATGGTTTAGTATTGTGCATGTATGATGTAGCATTGCTTGTTGCAATTCTACCAATATTGTTCAAATCTTGTACATGGGGTCATACTTGGCTCAGCCCTTAAGGTTACTTGATGCCTTATAGGTTTATGATGATATATGAAAACCTCAAGGCCGAAAGATTTAATATTTAGCACGTAGCATCACCAATATTGTCCAAATTGTGTACATTGCGTCATAATTGTCCCAACCCTTAGGGTAACATATTTTCTTTATATTTATATACGGAAAAAAAAAAAAATCTGTGAAGCCGTCCCAGAGGTTTTTCTTTCAGCATGTAGATGTCTACTTCAAGTGCTTTAAAAAAAGTTGTGTTTGTCCAGTAAATTGCACCTTACACATGTCAAGTAATTATCAAGAATTGGGCACGATTACGCAGAGAACTGTTACATTCCAATATAAACATATTGTAAATTTTGCAATTCTTAAGTTAAGTTCCTACAGGTCTCAGTTGTGCGACCTAGGTCCTTTAGGCCCTCTTTTTATATTTCTACTAAATAGAAAACAATTATGTTTGGTAGTATTTCTTAGATGAATCGAATACTGCAATTCTTCAGGTTTATTGCATAAAAGACTTGTAACAGTTTACGGTAATTTTAACAACCAAGTTGAAAATCAATTCTCATTACGTGAAATAATCAATTTGTCCTTACTGTCCAATACAATCAACATATTTTTTTGCAATGGGCTTATATATTATGAAAATGTGATTAAATATACCTGCGTTCAGCTAGTCTGTGATTTCTTCAACAACTGCAGCGACCTCTCTTTCACGAACTAAATATACGGACTTTCTGAATAATGGTTCATTCAACTTATCGATGCGGTAGGCATTGACTATGGGACCGTTGTGCGACGACTTTCGGTCATGACTCTTCGGGCAGTTTTCTTCCTGACACTTCCCATTGATGTAGCCAGAATAAACGTGCAAATCATTGCATATACTTGCGGGGCATGTTCCAGTGTTCAACCATTCCTTGCAAACATGTGGATATCTTCGTTTAAGAATGCTTATGATTTCGTCGTTTGTAAAATTATCTAGGCCATATTTCCGGGCTGCCATAGCATTGTGCTTATCTGTAACATTATGCTTGGAGTGGCATCTCCCTCCAAACAAACAGTAACCACAAAGGAAATCTTTGCAAACATGAAATCTTCTGCAATTTTCGTCGGTACATCCGTCCCGTGTTATGTAGTTTAAACAATATGATATATCTTTTCTGCAAACAGTAACCGATATAACTTTGCCATCTTTTTCGAAAGCAGCAAATTGTTTTTTCCTCTTGAACCAATCAGAAACGTCAAAATCAGTTGAAAACAGTCCCGATTCTCTGCGAATATCATCGGGTGAAGCACTGCCGTCAAAGGTTTTTACAATGAACTGAAAAACATCTTCAATTAGCTTTGCTTCTCTTTTCGGTTCCATAACTGTGTCATCTTGATCTGAAATGTATTCTTGCATATCAAACTATGTCTAAAGCTGAATATGTCTTTCAAAACAACCCTATGATTCATTGGACGTATTAAACACTAACGTTCAATTATGGGTATTTTGTTTTCTTTTTTTTCTGTTGCACTTGGAAATAGTATTTAGAAGAGTTAATAACTCTTGATATAACGTTAATGCAATAAGCTTTTACAACGAGACTCTATTTTACTCGAATTATAATGTCTCTCAGACGAAGGGCTCAATGCTTGTAAAGCAACACGTAAAAGTGTTGTTGCTTAAGTTTTGCTAGTTCATACATTTTGCATTTGTTTTATATTCAACAAGGAACATAATATGAAATGTATTTCCGGTGAACATAATGTTAATAAACAAATTTCAAATCAGAAACACGTATTACCCGAATAAAGGTACCACGGTCAAATATACCGAAGATAAAATGAAACTGTTTAAATCAAAAGGGCCCTTAATGGGGTTTTTCACAGGAAAATGACAATTTGCACATTTGTAATGGATTCAAAAATAATGCATGCATTATACTTTAACAAGCAAACAAACACTCCTGATTAAGAAAAAAATATCAGTTCGTGTATGGATAATCCTCATTCGAATTCGGAAATATAATAAAGCGTTTGTAACGCTTTTCATTGATTCGTAAGCAAAAATGTGTATTACAAACATAGCGTTTAATCTACTTCATACGTTTCAAAGCATGCGTGGTGCAGTCGTGGAGTGCTTTTTGTTATTGACAAAATATGTAAGCAGAAATGAAAATCAGCACATTTAAAATCATGTTATTTAATATTATGTTTGACGACTATGAGAGTAAATTATATGACTGAAAAGATGCATTACCATTTTCAGGTATGTCTTCTTTGTCCCCCTTCTCACGAATCAAATACACTGCTTTTCGAAAAAAGTTTTCAGTCCACGTTTTCATCTCATAGGCGGAGACTATGGGGTCGTTGTGCAGTGAAGTGCGATCATGACCTTTCGGGCAGTTTTGATCATTGTAATGCCCATTTATGTAGCGAGGACAAATATGCAAATTAAAACACATGCTGTGAGGACAGGACCCTGCGTTGGCCCATTCCTGGCAAACATATGGATACCTCAGTTCAAGGACGCGTATGATTTCTTCGTTTGAAAAGATGTCTACACCGTATCGCCTTGCAGCTATGATATTGCGACCATTTTTTGCGTTGTGAAAAAAATTGCATTTCTCTCCAAAACAACAATTACCTATGATGAAATCTTTGCAAATATGGACATTTTTACATTTACTGTGGTTACAGCTAGACCTTGTGATGTAATTGAAACAGTACTGGATACTTTTCTTGCATACATTTACTGTAATGACGTTTCCATCTTTGACCAAAGTAGCATTTTTTTTTTATCTTTAAACCAGTCAACCTCATTTTAATCGGTCGGAAATAGTCCGGATTCCCGGCGAATATTTTCCGGAGAGCCACTGCCATGCAAGTGTTTAACCATGTAGTCAAACACATCAGTAATCAGCTTAGCCTCTTCATCTGATACCGCCTGACTGTCTTCAGAGGTCTTTTCTTTCTTACCGCTTCGGTAGTTGCCATCGTCATTTGTTTTTGTATTTTTACCTCTATCAGCCCTAGGATTCTGTTGGCTTTTATTCATTTTGTTTGCAGGGTTTTTTATGTTGTGATTTTCTCCGGATTTATTTTCGTCTTTTGACACATCCACGCGGCTAGGGGTTCTATACATTTGCCCGCCACCAGACGGGTTCTGCATGTCTTTCCTACCGCCTCGGTTTTTGCCATCATCATTTATTTTCGTATCTTTACCTCCACCACTATTAGGTTTTCGTTGGGCTTGTTTCTCTTTAGGGTTTCTTGCGTTGCCCTTTCTAGATTCATTTTCGTCGTTTGAGACATCCACTTTACTAGGGGTGCGATACATTTGACCGCCGCCAGTAAATGGTGTCGTGGGAATATTTAACAAACTAGGAGGGCTATGCAATGGTTGAACTGGATACATGGCTGAAAAATAATCTTTGATGAATAAGAATTCGTTTTTAATTTATAATTATTATAATTATGCATAAGCAGTTATTCTACGAGAAAATCATTTGACGCCAATATTTATGAAAAAGTCTCTCTTCGACAACAATACACCAGGAGCTCGTTTCATTTCGCCATGTAAGCTTTTTTCGTCTCGTACACAGAAAAACGAGTCCCGCACCTTATCAATTTGCGATTCAAAATATAATTGTTTCTGGTTTACGAGCCATGTGACAGTATATTTAAACGGTCTCCAGTTTGTGTAGAACAGTGGTAAAAACATTGCGCTTGAACAGTCTTGGCTGTCAGTATTCAGTTGCGTGATGACAAACATGTGATTACGAGCCATGTCTAAGACGCCGTGTTTAACTTGTCCCTCTTTTTGTTTTAATTTTGTTTGCTAAATATCTAATAACACAATTCAAATATAAACTTACCGTTACCGACAAACTGATTCATAGGACGTTGGCCATTTGCAAATACCTGGCGTGGAGGTGGACCATTCGCAAAAACCACCATGGAAGGTTGTTGTTGATGTAGAGGCACATTGTACGTGAATTGTGGTTGTTGAGCTGGAGGCATATTGTACGGGAGTTGTTGTTGTGGAGGTAGAGGAATATTGTACTGGAATTGTTGTTGTTGAGCTGGGTGCGTAGTGATCGGGGATTGTAGGTGTTGAGGTGGAGGCATACTGTACGGTAATTGTTGTTGTTGAGCTGGAGGTGGGGGCATATTGTACGGTAATTGTTGTTGTTGAGGCAGAGGCATATTATTCTGGAATTGTTGTTGTTGATGATGGACACGATCAGTGGACCTGTACTGGTCTGGATCTGAAAAGAAAACAGTCTATATGCATACTTTTTGCGATGAATACCATTTGCTGCTTTTTTTTTCAATGTACCATTTGTATGTTTTGTTATCAAAATATATATTTTAAGAAATGTCTGTGTGCGGATATTTATTGATACAAATTCGCAAATATCATCAAACTTCATTAAAAAACGATGTGTGTTTTAAAAAGAGAAAATGCTAACATCGGTTGGTGTGAAATGTTTATAATTTTTCGAAAGTAAAAAGATAATACAAACAGTTAATATTAATAGTATTATTATGATTGTGTTGGCCGTTTGCAAAGAATGCTAAGAACATTCGTGAAATGGTGCTTTACCAGGTCTATCATTTCTGTTGCCTGCGTTTTGCCCGCCACTGCCATGACCTCGTTGATTAGATGGTGCCGGTTTACCGCCTCTGGAGCCTCGACTTGGTGGGCGATCATTTGGCTTCTTTCTATCCTCCTTTCCATCTTTCGGATCCTTTTCAAGCTCATTTTCTTTACTATTTCCTTCTGTTATTTTGTCACGTTCTTGACCTGTGTATGTATCTCTGTTGGAAGGGTTTCTTTTATCCGTTCGATATGTGTCTTTTGGTATTTTATCTATGTTGTCATTGATGTATTTTCCCCTGTCTGGGTTCGAATTCTTTTTTTCCCTGCGCTTTTCATCGTGCCTATCACTATAACTGCAATCCCGATCAGAATTCCGTGTATACATAGTATTACCCGATTCGTTTCGACGATCTCTTTCGCTGCTATACCTTTCTTCGATTGACTCTCGTCTCTCTCGACTGCAATCTCGATCTGTGCTTGAACGTCTCCTATTTCGACCAGGACTGTAGGCTGTGTCGCGACAATGTCTGTACCGTTCATCGGTGCCGTCTCGATTGTTTTTTCTATGTTGTCTGTCATATTCTGGACGTATTTTCTCTTTTCTGTCACGACTGCCGCGTAAGTCGTTATCTTCACTATCACTACTTGAACTATTTGCGCGACTGTTGCTTTCATATCTGTCTCTGCGATCACTATCGCGTCCAATGCAATCACGCTCTCTTTCTATGCTGCCATCACGTCTGTAACGATTGTCTCTGCGATCACTATCGCGTCTCATGCTATCGCGCTCCCTTTCAATGCTGCCATCACGTCTGTTACGATTGTCTCTGCGATCACTATCGCGTCTCATGCTATCACGCTTTCTGTCTTTGCTGCCATCACGTCTGTTACGATTGTCTCTGCTATCACGCTCTCTTTCTATGCTGCCATCACGTCTGTTACGATTGTCTCTGCTATCACGCTCTCTGTCTATCCTGCCATCACGTCTGTTACGAATGTCTCTGCTTTCACGCCGTTCTTGCTTTCCTCGTCCTCTGTCTGAATTTTTACCTGTTCTGTCCATCTGGCCGCTTTAACTGTAGAATAAGAAAGGTACAGAGATTTTTTAGGTTTGAATCTAGTGTTTCCCTTATATGCTTATTTCCTTGGATCAATATGAATGGATATCATCTTATAAAGTTGTGCTTGTTGGTTGATTCACTTCAATTTAAAGTAATCAATAATTCAACTTTATGTAAAAATATTTGAAATATTCAATTCGAATTTTTAGCACAATCATTTGAAAATGCCATTTTAGTTCTATTTACGTGCCCCACCTCTCATTTTAACCTGATCACTCTCAAATATGCTGAAATAATGGATTGGACGTTCATCAAAGCATCCATAGTTGTAATAGCAAAATATCAATTCCTATGTAATAAATATGGTCAATGTTGTCGCCAATTGTAACAAGCAATATCGTATATTTTGGTGAGTGCTTATATTTTTAAATATTATTATAAAAGGAATGAAAACTTAGTAAATGAAAAAGGTATGAGGAGTTTATAACAAAGTTCTTGTTCAATTGTGAAAAAACGACCGAAATTCGCGGTCTGTCATAACTGACAGTTGGACGTCGAGAATTACACACTGCGATTTTGGGGACATATTTGTGAAACTTTAAGCTGTTCTGGACATACTTGATGGATTTTCATCAAATAAACGGTGTTTAATCATAGAGTGGTGCTTCCTGCTGGCAACCACAACGACATTTGTGTGCATTATTCGATCTTTCATGCTGTTGCATTGCGTTATTAAATACACCTGTGAAATCATCGTTGGATACCTTTTCTTTTATTATATATATAAGGACATTTTTTTTTCAAGTACCTGTGTCTACCAGGTAAGTACCAGTTAACTATAAATAACGCAAGTACATTGATCATCAGCGTCACGTCGTAAACCCAGGAATGCAAATTGTGCATGCGTAGTGAATTGTATATATTTTATATATAAAATGATCAATCTTTTGCGTTATTTATAGTGTGTATATCGTTATATCACCTATTTTCGCGATGTACTTTCGATTTCACAACGCGAAATTTAATTACCGAATATACCGAAAATATGAACTTTTTTTCAAATAATGTAATATACCAGTCGTGATATTTTAATCAAATTTAATATAAACTAATAGAACTTTTCTTTTTTCGTCATTCGTGGTTGACAGTCCCTTTAAAATACAATAAGTTTATTATGCGGCGTGATTGGTTAAGGGTCTTAAATGAGCCTGTACTAATCTTGATTAAGACAACAATCACCGGTAAATATTTAGTTTTGTATAAGTTACGAGCCATATTAAAATTCGTCTAGACAACATTCACTAGTTTTATGGTCAAATGTAACTAATCGTTATGCATGTGCCCGTTTTCGGCGTGTTCTGAGAAAACTGGGCAAAATGCTTGTGCGTAAATTGTCATCCCATATTAGCCTGTGCAGTCCGCACAGGCTAATCAGGGACGACAATTTCCGCTTTTATGGAATTTTTCGTTTAAATGATGTCTCTTCTTAGCGAAAATCCAGTTTAGGTGGAAAGTGTCGTCCCGGATTAGCATGTGCGGACTGCACAGGCTTATCTGGGATTTCACTTAACGCACATGCATTTCGTCCAGTTTCTCAGAACACGACACATTTAAATGTGTGCAGGACAATCTGCCAACGAAGCTTTAAAGTGATGTAACCAAACTTTTTTTTTGTAATTACAGGATGGGTTTTCGATTTTTGTTTTGCAAGATTCCCTTAACAATTATTAAGTTTGCGATCATTTTAGATGAACTTTAAAAATTACAGCTCCCGCTAAGAAATTTCGTAGCGAGTAAAGTCGAGATATAAAGCGAATATCGATACGAAATAAACGCTTAATACTTTTTTACTGCACGGCCGGTAATCACGGGCGCCACCTTTTTTGCGATGCATTAATAAATGAGCCAATGCTACTTCCGAGTTGGCGCTCAGGACCGAATATTTTGAAATTGTACGGATAATGTTGCAGGGTGAGTATGTTTTATATGTTTTGTCAACATATTTCGCATTATTTTAAAAATCGGACAATGTAGTGCGATTCAGCGTAGATTAATTCATCCACAAATTTACAGAAACATACACTTACAACCAATTTGGAAACGCGAGGACCCTTTTAAGTTGTGGCATGTTGAAGTTTTGAAAGTAAATCGATGTATTTTGCCTGTGTGACGAGCAAATTTCCAGCAAATTAAATCGTTAATGACATCAAACCAATGATTTGAACATGTACAACTTGTTACATGAACACACAAATTGGCTTCTTGCCGATCTTATGGATAATTTTGCGTTTTTCCAAAAGAGATGGCGCCAATGCCTAGGAGGTGGCGCTAAGGACAGGAGGTGGCGCCAATGCACGATATATGAATTAACAGTCGTATGACAATAACATCATCACACGAATAACATTTGATATATGATGTTCATTTTTAATATTTCTTTTTTTCTTAGAAATATACATCTATACAGAACACATACACATTATTTAAAGAACAATATGTAAGTATTCAAATATATAAGAAAACAACTCTATTAAGAAGTCAGCATTAACATAGCAATATTTAAGCATTTAGTTCAAACTTCGTTTATATCAATGAAGATCGGCATTTACGCATTTGACCATTTTATATAACCTATGCACTAATTAAGTGTGTTCTCTTAAATGGAGCAGATTAGCCCTATACTTACACTGATATACTTACACGGACCTTTCCATATCAACAACCTCATTAATCATTTGCCTGTTGTTGATGTTGCTAATGATTGGTCACGTGAAACTAACAATTTACTGGGTCTTAAAGGTTGGCAGTATCAGGGTCACCTTGTTTCACTCGCACTATGTGTGTCGATGACGTATGCATTAAGTTATATTGCGGAGTTATTGTTGGAAGGAATCAAGCAGCATACGTTTTTGAAACTGTTCTTTTCCTGCATATTATTGGAATAAAAGAAGTTAAGGCTACACTTAAGGTAAAATATATAGCATATGGAAGCTTCTAGGTCACAGATGACAAAATATACGTGTTTATGCACTTCGACAGGTTGTCGTATTATGATATATTGCATTAGAGTTCTGAGGCATAATGTAAGTAAACTTCACTTTGGCGAGAATGTAATAGGTATTCTGTTAAAAGCAATCAAAAGTGCCTTATAAATCAATAAATACATTCCAAGAAACGATTAGGCTTCAATCGTTATTTGGGGATATACACGTTTTCCGAAACGTAAACAAATCAATGCGCCATAAAATAGTTCACATGTTGTCTCGAAATTTGTTTACACTTACTTTCTTACAAAACGCGTTAAAAGATTTTGAACAAATGCTTTTCTATTACACAGTTTTGAGCTCGATTGATTCACCTAAAAAAAGTATGACGCTCTTTTTTTCATTTCAGCACGGCCATCAATAAAGGAACGAAAAAGAGATATGAATGCAAATCGTGTACCAAGTCATACACCACAAATCGCAGGCTGAATTTCCACGTAAAAAAATGTGCATCAAACGGCTGTAAGACGAACTATGCGTTTGGTATGCAACAGCCGTTTTAGCTCACTGTACAATTTTAAAGTACACCAAAGATATGTACACATGGGTGTACAGAAGCGGCACGCGTGTAGCAAATGTGATAAACACTTTTCATCGAAGAGTTACACAATATATGCGATATAAAACATTCTATATGTATGTTATATACTCATGCAGCTCGAACATAAGCATTGGTGAGTGGTTCAGGTTTTAATGTTGAGCACAAATATGTTTCTTTATTTCAACCATTTATGAATATAAAAATAAAATAAAATCAGTAAATGAACAACATCAAACACGAACATATTAATTCATTAACATGCGCCTGTTTTAATATGTTAAGTGTAAAATTCATATTTAATTCATTCCACGAACATTTACTTTCAATCCTGGAATTATATTAATTTCGCAGAAACTGTTACATAAAATAGGTCACATTAAAATTGCTTAAAGTGTGCATTGGCGCCACCTCCTGTCCTTAGCGCCACCTCCTTGGCATTGGCTTCATCTCTTTTTGAAGAATGCAAAATAATCTATTAGATCGGCAAGAAGCCAATTTGTGTGTGCATGCAACAACTTGTACATGTTCAAATTATTGGTTTGATGTCATTAACGATTTAATTTGCTGGAAATTTGCTCGTAACACAGGCAAAATACATCGATTTACTTTCAAAACCTAAACATGCCACAATTTAGAAAGGTCCTCGCGTTTCCAAATTGGTTGTGATTGTATGTTTCTGTACATTTGTGGATGAATAAATCTTCGCTGAATCGCACTAAATTGCCCGATTTTTAAATAATGAGAAATATGTTGACAAAACATATAACACATACGCACCCTGCAAAAGTATCCATACAATTTCAAAACATCCGGTCCTGAGCGCCACCTCGGAAGTAGCATTGGCTCATTTATTTATGCATCGCAAAAAGAGGTGGCGCCCGTGATTACCGGCCGTGTACTGATATGGCTAGAAAGTGAGCGGCATTTTGAAATTAAACAAAAGCAATAAAGGGTATAAAACGGCGAAAAATACCTGTCTCGGCATGGACGTAGCCATCCTTAATATAACTTGATTATCCCATCTGTCTTGTCTGAGATACTTTTTTGGGCGCTCTTTAACCAAAACATTTACATTATTTTGATGATTCACTTCATTATGACACAGGGCAAGAACCATTTTCTTTATAGAGCGACACGTCATGAACCATTTGCTCAAATTTACATGTGCTTCCACACAAATGTCATGAAGTGGTTTGAATAAACTATTTATTTTAATTTTGATTCCTTTNCAATTAACCCTTTGAGCGCTGGAACCGGATTTTAAAGGCCTTTGCAAACAGTTTGGATCCAGATGAGACGCCACAGAACGTGGCGTCTCATCAGGATCCAAACTGTTTGCTATTCTGATAGTGGTCTTTGAAAAAAAGTGAAGAAAATGTTGATTTTAGAAATTCAGCAGACGACATTTTAGCAGACAACAAATTTCCCAGCATGCAAAGGGTTAAATAGTTTAGGTTCTGTTTAATACAAAAATTCAAAAATACTTTCTTTTTCTTCAGTGTCTGCATTAGTGTTCTCGCAGGGGCTGGCCTCTCCACTTGCGTCTGCATTAGTTGGCTGGCAGGGGCTTGCTTCTCCTCTTGCGTCTGCATTAGTGTTCTGTCAGGGGCTGGCTTCTCCACTTGCGTCTGCATAAGTGTTCTCGCAGGGGCTGGCTTCTTCACTTGCGTCTGCATTAGTGTTCTCGCAGGGGCTGGCTTCTCCACTTGCGTCTGCATTAGTGTTCTCGCAGGGGCTGACTTCTTCACTTGCGTCTGCATTAGTGTTCTCGCAGGGGCTGGCTTCTCCACTTGTACCATCAGTTCGGGTTCCTGAATACGGTAAAATCAAGTAAAAATTGCTTGTAGGATGTTCACCTCTTTCAGAATTTGCAGTCCAGTGGTCGCCGACAATCTTTCCAGCTCCATCAACACGTGTTGTAGTTGACATTTCCAGTCCTTCAGCTCCATTATTTGTATGATTCCTTTGTCCATGGGTTGTATCACTGATGTTGTGTTTGGAGGTAGAAATTGTAGTTTGATGTTGGTGAGTGTGATGTTAGGGTGTGATGGTGCATTGTCGATGAATAATATGACGTGTCTTCTTGCATGTCCCATCCGCCAGTCAAACCACTTTAGCCAGTCTTCAATTATTCGGGTTGTCATCCACGCCTGCTTGTTGTTGTAGTATTGTATTGGCAATTTATGGGGAGTTACTGACCCAAAACATCTTGTTTTTTACCCGATGATGATTGGGGGCAACTTCTCTCCTGTTACTGACGCACACAATCCCACAGTGATCTGCTCCTTTGCCATTTTCCTGCCAGCACATGTCTCTCCTTTCTTGAAGAACGTCAAACTGAAAATACAAAAAATATAATTTTGTAATATAAAACATTATTCATTTATTTATGTGTTTTATTATTAACCCTCCAGTCTATACTGGGAGACATATTGTTTTTGCCCTTTCTGTTTGTTGGTTTGTTTGCACAAACTTTAACATTGGCCATCTCTTCTGCAATTTTGAAGATAGCAACTTGATATTTGGCATGCATGTGTATCTCATGGAGCTGACCTTTGAGTGTTGAAAGGTCAAGGTCATCCTTCAAGGTCAAATGTCAAATATATGGGTCAAAATCGCTCAACAGGGGACATAGTGTTTCACAAACGCATCACTTGTTTTCTTTTTTTCTTACCTTGTACTTTGTTTGTAGAACAATCCTGTTTCATCCATGTTATAGATGTCACCTGGTTGGAATCCTTTGCATATTGTCGTAAGTTGCTTCTTCCAGTCGTCCACTACCTTAGCATCCACTTCTGCTCTTTCACCCGTCTGTGTTTTAAATACAATGTTGTGGCGTCTAAAGAATGAGTCGATCCACCCATTTGATGCTTTCAATGATGCTAATCCCAATTCAGAGGCAAACTTGAGCGCCCATTCTTTCAGGAGTGGTCCTGATATGTTGACATGGCGCCCAGTAGCATCTAGGAACCACTTGTGTACAGGGTCGTTCAAAAAATATTAAGGTCTTAAAGGGACCTTTTCACAGATTTTGGCATGTATTGAAATTTGTCATTATATGCTTTAAATTGATAAATGCAAACAATGGAACTAAATAGCTTCAGTAAAAAACAATAATAAAATTTAGAAAGAAAAAAAAGTAATCCTCAACTGGGTTGGAACTTCTGATCCTTGGAGTAAAAGTCTAGCACTTAATCCACTCTGCCATCCCAGCTCATATAGTGAGTAGTGTATTTTATACTTTATGTAAGCAATCCTTGTAATGTCGCAAAATATAACGATAACAATATAACTAGATTGTTTTGCGTTTGTAGCGTTTTATAATTTTCAGGTTTTTAAATCGTCAAAAGATACATATAATGGATGATTTCGAGCATAGCAAATGTTCCATATTTAATAGTAACTGTTTCCTTGCAAATATCATAACTGCAACGAAAATTTGCAAATCTAGAACATTTTTTTTCAATTTTGTCAATTTGGCAAAAAATAAAAAGGTCCCTTTAATGGAATGTTTGAAATCACATTGTATCCAACATAGACAAGTGGTCTTGAGTTGATTATTGATTCAACTTCCTTTAACATCGTTTGCATCTGCATCATTGTAAGCAACTTTCTGCCAATTTTTTTCTAATTGACTTTTTCACTAAACCCACAAGTCTTCTGTAGAAACCTCCAATCCACAGTGCAAACCTCCCATCCACAGTGCAAACCTCCCATCCACAGTGCAAACCTCCCATCCACAGTGCAAACCTCCCATCCACGGAGCAAGTTCAACGTTTAACTTCCAAGGTCCTGCATTTGCTATATAACTGTGCACATCTTTACTTTCGTGTATTTGTTTCCAAACAAGCTCTAATACATTACTAGCTGTTCAAAATTGCATGGCGTTGTCACTAATTATATCACAAGGTGTCTTTGTGAAATTCTGTTGTAGTCATGTCATATACTAGTTCAAGGTAAATTGCACGTGTTACAAGACATGCAAATGAACAAATCCACACTGGAAGTTATGGCCACTTGTATATTTATGCCCCCACCCCCCTTTTGAAGATGAGGGGGTATATTGTTTTGCTGGATGTCGGTCAGTCTGTCCGTCGGTCTGTTGGTAGACCAGTTTGTTTCCAATCAATAACTTGTGATCAGATTGACTGATTGACTTGATACTTCACATGTACCTTGGCCTAAGACAGTAGATGAGCTGGATTGAAATTGGGGTCACTAGGTCAAAGGTCCAGGTCACTGTCACAAAAAGTGTGAAAATTGTTTCCCATCAATAACTCGTCAACAAATTGACTGATTAGCTTGATACTTCGCATGTGCATTTGCCTTGGACAATATATAACCCCTATTAAAAATTGGGGTCACTAGGTCAAAGGTCAAGGTCACGGTTACAATAAGTGTGAAAATCGGGTCCGATCAATAACTTGTCAACCATATGACAGATTGGCTTGATACTTCACATGTGCATTGGCCTTGGACAGTAGATTACCCCAATTGAAATTGGGGTCACTAAGTCAAAGGTCAAGGTCACTGTCACATTAAGTGTGAAAATCAAGGCCCTGTTTGGGGGGCATATGTCTCCGACCGCGGAACTCTTGTTAATATAAAGTGGCCCTAAATAGTCAAGTCCTACAAGAAAAAAAGACTATATATAGCTTCTGTCAATCTGCCTTTCGGTAGGGGACACATAGGAGGCATTTTGTGAGCACCACCTTCAAAACAACGACACACAAAGCATGATTTTAACACGGATTGGATAACTGCTCGGCTGTGTGGGATTCAAAACCTTAATTTAATTGCGGAAGTTGTTTGTATAATACCGCTATGTAAAATGTCCCTATGAGTCTTTTCTTTCCATCACAAGTTTGAAGCATGTACTGGTACCAACTCATGATTGAAGAAGTGTACTGACTACTTATAAAACTGGTACTCCAGTTTGAGAACAACATCGCTGCAAGATACCAAAGGTTTGTTCTCACCTATGTTAACAAATTGGGCTGCAGAGGTCTGAGCCTGCTCCTTCGTGTACTCTTTTAGGCTTGCTTCCATAGCCCCCATACTTCTCTTGAATGCATCATCATAGGAGGCCAAGGTGACCTTATTTTGAACTTCAATGTTTTTCAGCCTGTCCACCTTATCATGCAGGCTTGTGATGTCCAACGCATTTGATCCCAGAGTTTTGAGGGACTGAAAGACCATGTGCCAAATAAATCTGGAGGATCTATATGAGCTCCGCTCTGGAAAATGGGGCTTTATGCATGTGCATTGATGTTGTTAAGGTAGAATTATTGGATAATTTGCACACTCACTAAGACATGCGTTTTCTAGCCCTTTACAACGTACAATACCGCAAGCTTCTATAAACAAGCCAAGGTGAAAATTATTCTTTTTATACGCCCGTATAAAATACGGGACGTATTATGTGAAACCCCTTGGCGGGCGGCGGGCGGGCGGCGGGCGGAAGGCATCACTTTGTCCGGACTCTAATTCAAATTGTATTCATCCGATCTTCACCAAACTTGGTCAGCAGTTGCATCTAGTTGATATCTAGGCCAAGTTCGAATATGGGTCNACTTCTTGAATGCACGCTGGATGATTGCAGGATCTAGTTGCTGCCAGCAGTCAACTATCCACTTGCAGATCTCCAAGTTCCGGCTTTCTTCGTCGCCCCCCGGCAGTAAATGACTGTGGACCACTGCAGTACCATTCGTTCCACTTCATCTGTAGCATTTAAATTGCTTCATGGGCTTTTTGATGCTGACGTCTAGTGGCTGCAGCATTTAAGTCATCCCTCCGGGTATAACGGCCAGATTTGTCTTGTAGTCGGACAACAGTGACTTAACGTCATCGGACGTATGTGCCCTGAAGGCATCGAGGACAAGTAGAGAACGCCGGGAGACACCACCTGGACGACGGCCCCACACGGTCTTGATCCAGTCGCGGACAAGGTTCGTGTCCATCCAGTCTTTCTCTTGTACCCGCACTTCTACTCCCTTCGGCCACTTGACGCCTTTTGGCATGGTCTTACGCTTGAAGACGACGTAAGGCGGTAACTTGCCCCCGTCAGCTGTGCAGGCCACCATAACGGTGAAGCGTTTTTTTTTGTTTCCCGTTGTAATTATGGAAACCGACTTCTGCCCTTTCGAGGAGATGGACGTGTTGGTAGGCAAATCGAACGTCGGTGGCGTTTGATCGGCATTGCCAATCTGGCTCAATGGGAAAGCGTAACGCTTTCTTTGCCTCATTATGAATTGTTGGAATGTAATCAGCTTTTCTTCGCAGTCTTCTGGAAGCTTCTGCCCTATGTGGGTGCGTCATGATACAGAGAGGCTGTGGCGCGTGATTATCAAGATGGCGACGCCATGCCGGGGCAGGTATTCTTTTGCCGTTTTATAACTTTTATTACTTGTATATTACTTTTGAAATTCTCTCAATTTCCAGCCATATTAGCAAGACAGTTTCTGGCGTTATTGTCATTATAATACTCGCTTTCTATATCACCGCGAAATTTCTTTAATTAGGGGGGCACTTCTCCGGGTCATCAATTCTGACAAAGGGGCAGTTCTCTGCCCCTTATTAATCAGCAGGAGGGCAGTTCTCTGCCCTATAAAAAACAGTGAGGGGGCAGTTCTCCGCCCAGTGAAAAATCTTTGAGGGGGCAGTTCTCCGAGGGGGGCGCTTTTCCTAGAGCCAAAAATGAAACAAAATAAATCCAGAATTAACCAAATCTGTATATCCACAAATAGCAAAGTTATACAAAAAGGGGTCCAAGCTATTTTTAAAGTCTTCCCTTCTCAAGGTGTCAATGTCCGAAACATTTAAGTCTATGTCTTACAAGAAGAGATATAAGAGTTGATACTACATAAATTATAGTGCTATGAATTTAGTCTACCCCAGTAGCAATATGAAAATGAAACGAAACAAGTCCAAAATTAACCAAATCTATCCATAAATAGCATAGTTATAGAAAAAGACATCAAATCTATTTTTAAAGTATTCGCATGCAAAACTGCAACCGCAAAAAACTTTCAATATAGCGATATAATAACCAAATTATCTGCAAAGTTTATTCGTAATTGCATAAATTATTGCCGTTTCCACTTATTGATACAATACAGAGATAGGTGGTTAATTGATATTCGATAATACTACCCTTAAAGTCAATAAAGACAGGTGTGAAAATGATAACGATGATGGCAATTATTTTTACACAATTCGGCTTCAAAAAGACGTCTGCTCAATTGATGTCACGTGATATAGATCTGGGTTATGCCGCTTGAAATTCCGATACTTTCTGTTGGTCTGAATGGATGTTTCCAATCTTTGTATATTGATAGCTCTTTGCTCTCAGTAACTTGGTTAATGACAACAACAGGTCAACATCAATACCAAGATGCCTACAGATGGGTGTGGTTGGTCCTATTTTCTTTTCATGGTTCTTTTGTAACTTAATTAACCCTGATTCTTTGGTTTAAGTTCTTTCTTCAAGTTCACCGTCAATATTTTTCATTGTTTTATTGTCTATTAAATTGTTACTTTTTGGCCACATTTTTTCTGGATTATTATCAGCAATGGTCCGTGCCACCTGCAATGTTGATTTGGTGCAACCAAAGTTCTTTTTTCGTTTTTGTCCATGTTTAGCCTTTTTATTTTCCTTTTTGTCAACAAATACTACAACATATGGAAAGGTATGGAAAGGTGTTGTCCAGATACACATGCATACCAAATATGAAAGCAATATTTGAAGGGACACAGAAGTTATGAGCCTTTTTCAAAAAGTGTGATGACACCGCAGACGCCGCCGCCGCCGACAAAGTAACACCAATATGTCCCCTGACCATAGTCAGGCGACACAAAAAGTTTATGTTTTTTTGCATCTTATGTTCTCAAGTTTCAAAAGTTTTTAAAATCAATGTTCACTTGAGAAATGTTTAGCTAATTCCTAAATACATAATAATTTTAATCAAATCCCAAATGGAAGATCAAACTTATTTTGCATATTTGCTGATTGGTCCATATGGCTTTCAATGGATGATTCAGTGTTGCTATGTCAATGTAAATATTACTTCTTCATTCTGCATTTCTTTAAAAAATACTGTCTGCTTTTAATATATTTTTCATTTAAAGAAAGTCTCTTCTTAGAAAAAATCTAGTTTAGGCGAAAAGTGTCGTCCCTGATGAGGCTATGCAGACTGCACAGGCAAATCTGGGACGACACTTTACGCACATGCATTTAACCCCGTTTTCACAGAGCGCGGCTCATTTTCCACATACCTTGCACAATGATGCCACCCTTGTCCAGTAGGGTATTCCCATCGTCCGTCTCTCCACGAGATACCCTAGTATCTGTGCAGCTCTGTCCTCACGTGGGGGCTTCCAGGAAAGATGGCACGAGTTTGTTGTATATGCAACATTGAGCGGGCCTGTGGGGGTTTCCGGTACACCTGAAATGGCCACATTAGACGTATTATTAGACAGGGGATAAAAAAAAATATGGCCACTTTACAACTGTGTCTGTGTGACTGATTTGTCTACTATGATTTGCTGAGCTTCTGTCTCTCCACGTGACACAGTTGTCCACTATGATTTGCTGAGCTTCTGTCTCTCCACGTGAGCTCCAATCATGTTTGCATTTTACAAAATCAAAAAAAAGTACTAGAACAGCTAAACTCATGTGACAAAGGCCAATTAACGCCCACTCCTACATGCCCCTGGCCTATTAATACAGTAAAATAAATTCATTTTGTATAATAAACTGTTTAAAATTTTACAATATATCATTAATGATACCTGTACTTTGCTGTTCACATGAACAAGTGTACATCACCCTGTAGGTAGTCACTGAGCTTGACAAGTGGGGCAAACACATCGCAGACAACAGCTGCTGTAGCAATTACTTTTTTATCCACTAGCATTTGTTGGACACCTTAGATGATGTCCAGGCTGTCTGATATGGCTCCAATTCTATCCAGTAGACACTCAGAAGCTCGACCATGTGATAGCCATCTAAATAAATTTCTGCAAATACAACTTTCATGGAAAAAAAAAACGACACTTTTATAAGGAAAATAAGTTAATAAAACCTGACATACAAATATTGCGTTAATATCTGTTTTTTATTTAAATTCAGTAAAATTACTTTGTTGCTACTGCCTTTATGGGTGTTAGCGGGGGCAGATTATAGGCCTCTTGAACATTTTCCAGCACGGCAAATCTTTGTGGAGAGTAATGAAATATCTCCCATACTGCAATGAGTAGCTCGTCCAATTCTGCCAGTGCGGGAAAGTCTTTGATCAGATGCTTTATGCAGAGGGCTAATCTATGGCTCCGACAATGAACGTAAAGTTGATGGGGAAAATTGTTCCTGAACATACGCTGATAACCTACAACATGTGCACAAATTAAACAACAGTAAATTAATCATAATAAATTAAATGCAAGAAGTTTACATCATTTGTGTTTCATGCAGTGAGTTAGATTTACAATTTAAAAAAAATGCTCAAAAGTATTCAAATAATTACACATGACCAGACCTAGATTGGCAACTATGGTTTTGGGGGAAATTAAAACAATTTAATTGAATATTTGGCAAATTTTGCTTTAGTGGATACATGTATGATGATTAATCCATGGGATAATATAATTATATAAACAATGTCTGACATGCATACCTTTGTTCTCACCACTCATTGTGTTGCATCCGTCGAAGCCAACTAAAACTGCTTTCTGGATGTCAAGGTGTTTTGCTTGTAGAAACTGTTCAAGGGCATTCATAAGTTCAAAGCAGTAGCTCTCTCCACACACATTATTCCAAGAAATGCATCTATCACCTGATTGCCTCTTAGAAACCTAACAACAACTGCGAACTGACTATGGATTCCTTTATCAGTTGACTCGTTAGCCATCAATGCATAAACATCTGCTTCACGTAGAGATGTTAAAATGTTGTTTTCAATAACAAAAGATATAGAGTCAATATTATCCTGCACTGATGAGGGAGATGTGTACTTTACATTTGGGTTAATTTTCAGATAGTCACAAACAAATTGGATTTGCAGATCGTTCATGAGAAAGTTTAGTATGAAGTCATCCAAATTGTCAGACAATGCCCATTTTTTTTTAATCATATAGAATGCCGACTGAAATAATATTGTCATGTATTTCCGACTTTTTTCTTCAGTTGATGTTTTGTCTGACTGTCTGAGCATGTCAGCAATAGATGGAGCAGAGACTGAAGGGCCAAAGTACTTAGCAACAGCTTTTTTATGTTGTTTTGACATGGAATGCTTTCTTAAAACTGACGACGGGTGTGTCCCAAGCTTAACGCCAACAAAATGTGATTTCTGGCCTAGCGATGTTCTTGTAAAATGCTCACAGTACTGACAACAATATCCTTCTTCACTAGAGCTGTAGTACAGCCAGGCATATTCTTTTTCATATTTTGAAGTATCAAACCGCTGTTTATCTGGCACAATGACAGACAAATGTGATGCAGTTGCACTGTCGCAACAATCATCAGACTCTTCCTGCAAAATTGATGAATATTATTTTAAAAAATGTTATAAAATAGCAAAAAAAATTAAAAAATCAAAGAAAGCTACTCACGTTGTCTAAGCTGACGTGTTTGCGTTTCGATTCATTACTAATACTGTCAGTACATGGTGGGTGGGGTAATGACGTCGTCTCGTCGTTTTCAATTTCATTACCTTTCGGAAGCGGTAATGTCAACGTCGATGAATCGACTCATTTTTGGGTTTCATTTGTTTTGCTAAGCGTATGCTGGTTTAATAAAACGTCGATTTTCTTGCAAGAATTTGAAATATCATTTGTTATTTTCTTTTGTTACGACTTTTTATTATGCGACATGATGTAAAACCAAATGTATCTAAAACTAAGCTTTGGTTCCCAAATAATCACTGGCCTTTGGGCTATTTTCGTTTATGTTGTATTTAAACCACGTGTTGTAATTGAATCAGAAACGGGTACCAGAAGAAGGTGCGCGGATAGGTTACACGGCACTAAGAATTTTACGGCACTAAGATTTTTTTTTTCGATCCGAGGGGGAATTTTCGTCTGAAATGGGGGAAAAATATATACTTTTTGACAGGGGGAATGGGGCCCCAAAAATTGCAGATCCCTGCCCGACAATTAAATTATTTTATCATAATTCATTTCATTACCTAAACCATAAATGTTATCCCTTTCTAAAGCACGAGTTATGTTTACTGTTCATGTATAACAGGAACCCGCAATGTACCATTTGGCGGTTCCAGCGGAATATAGGTACGCTTCCATCGTCATAATTGTCACGTGATTCTGACCATCGTTGCGGTAGAACGTAACCACATATGTCACATCTTCCCATTTGTCTTCCATTTTCTGCTTCTGGCGTTGTGTCACATTTCTCACTAAAACCTTATCACCTGGTATGATTTTAGCGGCTGTAGCTTTTGTGTCATAGACCCTCTCACTTTTCTCTGTATTTCAAAATGCATTCTCTTTCGCACGACTATATGCAGTTTTAAGTCTAGTAATGGAGCTTCCAAACAGCACAGAAAGCATTGACTAATAAGCCTATGAAAGATGCCAGTTCTCTAATACTAACAGAAAGGGCATTTAACAAACTTTGAGCAGTAGTAATTATCTTATGTACATCTTCTTTTTTTTCTTCAGTAAGAAAAGCCAGTCATTAACCATAAATTGTAGAGTATCTAACACTTATTCAAAAAACACCATTCTTTGTTTGATTTTGAACAAGAAAGTGTAAGGTAGTCATTTTTAATTTATTGGCTTTGTCTTTCGTTTTATGCTCAATCACAGTAGATTTAACTTTTTTCCTGCCCTTTACTGGGCTTGTTTCTTTTAGACTTTTTTATTGAAAAAGTTGTTTCAACTTCAATTATTTTTGCCATAAATGGTATGTCCACAATATTGTTCTTCAAACAGCCCATTTAGTGAAAACAAAATTGACAACTAAATGCGGTCAGCGTCCTAAAATATTTAACACTCACCACGTGTTTTCCTACAAGTTGTTCATTTGGAGCCGTCCTTTTCGATGCCAGAAAAAAAATGCTACATTATACATGCAAAAGCCAAAGGGTTTATAAAAATAATTTAGAAAACGACATGTTTGTGTTAATAAAAGGGAATGCGGCTGTAAATGTCTCTTTTGTTAACTATAAATATTTGTTTGTTTGTAGTTGACACCAAGGGCAAGGGAGCTGTCTTTTGCAAATCTTTTTAATGTCCCCTTAAAAAAAAAAAGGGGGGTATATTGTTTTTGGCCTGTCTGTCTGTCTGTCATTCTGTATGTCTGTCCAAAACTTTAACAAATATTGAAGTTTTGTCATAACTTTTGCAATATTGAAGATAGCAACTTCATATTTGGCATGCATATGTATCTCATGGAGCTGCACATTTTGAGTGGTGAAAGGTCAAGGTCAAGGTCATCTTTCAAGGTCAAAGGACAAAACAAATTAAATAATTTCAAAGCAGCGCATTAGGGGGCATTGTGTTTCTGATAAACACATTTCTTGTTTGATACTTGTTATATGGTATAGTGTAACCTCGGCTCTGTATCTTTGAAGCGCTATGCAAAAAACGTCTTAACGATCTTGATCACATTTTGTATATAACGTCTTAAATTTTTAACAAAAATGTTATTATTAACTCAAATTTCAACATTTTATATTATGACCCTGCATGGTTGAAAGAATCTGATATTAATATGTTCTATTTCGTATATAACGTATTAAAAGAATGCTGTAAAATATGCTGTCAATGCATACATTAGCTGAAATTTCTAGCAATGTTATATTGGCGCAAATTATAACGTCTTTGATTGTGTTGAAATGTACAATATGTGAACTTTAATGTTTAGTGGTATTATGTCTAAACATGAACATTACTATTGTAAATCTAACGCCTTAACATAAACTCTCTTCAAATAAGTAATGGCAGTTGTACTGTTAACTGCTAAACGCATTTATTTCACTTTCGTCATCAGAACCTCTGTTTAATTAAAGAATCTAATAAATCTATGATTGGAACTTACTAGATTATATTTTCTTTGAAGTATGAACTATCACTCTTTAACAATCATATTTGTTAATTTTAGTTTTCACGGTTAATGGGTTGTTTATCGAATGAATAAAAGAACCAGTTACAGACTTTCTTCACACAAAAAACCCCCAACAAACCCAGTTCCCTTACATGGGTTCTTTCCCAAATGGCAACAATTTCATGCGATTATGGTGCAGTGTGACCGGTATTATGCAGTGAGACTACTTTGGTGCAGTGTGACCACATGGTCAAGCATGTTGTACTCATTTATGACAGAATGTTTTATTGACGTAAAATGTTACAGTTTTCTGTCATTCAAAAATAGTTGAACATATAACTACATATCCTTATGTCAACATGAATACAATTTCATTTAGCTAAAAATAATCTTGATCTCATAAAGATTATCACATAATATATTTTTCTGTGATTTTTCAAAAAATAACAAAATATGCCACTAAACTAAAGAGTTTTGTTCGAGTTATATATACAGATGATAATAAATTGAATTAAAATATTAAATTCCAACAAAATGTTTTTACACAAAACAAAATATGCAACTACAGCATTAGAGTTTTTCTCAACAGACAAACATGTATAAATGACGAATAAAATGAATTAAATTAATAAATTGTTCAGAAAAATTAGAGGATGAAAACCATAAACATATTAGTTATAAAACGTTAAACAAAAGTTGAAAAAAGGTATAGAGTTGTGTTCGACTAACAAGTACAGATGATGAATAAATTGGATTTTAATATTAAATTTTCAAAAAAATGTTTTTGAATTACAAAATATACATTAGAGTCATGCTCGACTCAAATGTACAGATGATCAATAAAATGAATTCAATTCAATTCTACAGAAATGTCGGAGAATAAAAGCCATAAACAAAATACAGTAATAAAAATGTTATACAAGAGGAGTTTGTAAGAAAACACAATCTTTTAGATGAAGAGGTATAAATCAATATATATATTTGGACAACTTTATCCAGGATTAGTTAAGTTGGCACATGTTTTAAGGCTCAACACATAATTTTGCTCAGGTTCTTCACTTGTTTTTTGTTTGAAGTTCCCATTAATTCAACAATTTTAAACATTCTTGTTTCTAGCTCACCTGAATGCTCAGGTGAGCTTTTAGGATCGGTCTTTGTCCGTTGTCCGTCCGTCCGTCCATATTGGTTTGTAAACACTCTAGAGGCCACATATCTTGTCCGATCTTCATGAAACTTGGTCAGAAGATTTGTCCCAATAATACCTCGATTGAGTTCGAAACTGGGTCATGCTGGGTCAAAAACTAGGTCACTAGGTCAAAAAGAAGAAAAACCTTGTAAACACTGTAGAAGTCATATTTCATGCCCAATCTTCATGTAACTTTGTCAAAATGTTTGTCTTAATATGTTGGTTGAGTTCAAAAGTGGTTCCGGTCAGTGGGCGGGGCAGTTTTCCTTATTTGGCTATAGAGAAACCTTGTAAACACTCTAAAGGCCACATTTCTTGTCCGATCTTAATGAAACTTGGTCAGAAGTTTGTCCCAATGATACCTCGATCGAGTTTGAAACTGGGTCATGCTGGGTCAAAACTAGGTCAAAAATCAATTTGAAAGGAAAAAGGAGAACTAAACGTGTCCCATGATATGTTGTTGTATTAAAATAAAGCTTAATTTAATAAAGCCACCTATTTTAAAGCTGTTCAACCTAAATAAAGCTTTATTTTATAAATCCACCTGTTTTAAATTTGTTTTACCTATACAACACAATATTTATTTCATGAAATATTTACAAACAAAACCAAAGTTAATTAAATTACCTGGTGTCATTTATATATTATACAGTTTCAAGGACTTGTGCTGCATATTCAAGGTTTTTCAACAAATCTTTTGAGATGTCCTCTTTTTGTAATTTTCGTACTCGAATATGGAACAGTTCTAGAACTGTTCTTGATGTTCTAGAACAGTTCCAATTTCTAGAACAAATTTATAATAATATTAATTGCATTTTCTTTTTAATACAAAATATGTGATGCAAATAAATTCATACAATTGTATTAAACTGCAAATACATTTAAGACAACCAGCAAAAAATTTCTAAGTTATTTTCCATCTATTTCCATCCAAGAAAATGTCTAAGTTATTTTTCATAACGATTTCCATTGAAAAAAATGGCTAAGTCCAACTTTCCATAGTGTTTTCCATATATTCCGTAGAAACGCATGGAATTTTAGTAGAGATTCCATGCAATTCCATAACAGCTTCAGATGGAAAATTGGCAAGTGCATGGAATTCCATCAACTTCCATTGATTTCCACGNTTGGTGCGAATTAAGACAGACATTAAAGAGTCACTGAATAACACAGAATGTGCCCTGTGGATTATAAGTGTCACTAACACTGCAATAAGCTTTGCCTGTTTCACTCAAAACTCTTGATTGACTCCTTTTACCTCTTTCAGTGCTGGAACCGAATTTGGAAGGCCTTTGCAAACAGTTTGGATCCAGATGAGACGCCACAGAACGTGGCGTCTCATCAGGATCCAAACTGTTTGCTATTCTGATAGTTTTTCTTTGAAAAAAAATCAAAGAAAATGCTTATTTTAGAAATTCAGCAGATGACATTTCAGCAGACAACAAATTTCCCAGCATGCAAAGGGTTACTTATCAGAACTGCCCTTCACAAGCATTGTTTTGTCCATGTTTCTGTCAGTTGCTACTACTAAAGATCCATATATATTTCACAGTGACTTACTTTTTGTGCTAATATTACCAATTTTAGTAGAAAAATTAAAACTGCTTGAAAAAAAGAATACGCACCAACCTGGAATTGATCACATGCTGTTTGATCACGTGAACATTCAGCAGCCAAAACTGGAGGCTGGATGCCCATTTTGTTTTACAAAAAAGTATCTCTAAGTTCCCAATGTCAATTTGTATTGTTTTGCTCAGTTTATTGAGAATTACTTATTTCTGGTTTGTTACTGCAGTCAATAGTCATTATTCTCAAGTAAATATTAACCGGGTGTAATGCATATGCTTAAAGTGTCACTCAGATAAGCCTGTGCAGTAAGCGCAGGCTGAACAGGGACAACACCTTCCACTTTTATGGAATTTTTATGCCCCCGGTAGGGTGGCATATAGTAGTTGAACTGTCTGTCAGTCCGTCTGTCTGTCCGTCCGTCCGAAAACTTGAAATTGGTCATAACTTTTGCAATATTGAAGATAGCAACTTGATATTTGGCATGCATGTGTATCTCATGGAGCTGCACATTTTGCGTGGTGAAAAGTCAAGGTCAAGGTCATTCTTCAAGGTCAAAGGTAAAAAAACACAATCCAAGAACAGTAATAAGCTTTAAAGGGAGATCATTTCTATACCTGCCAAATGATAAATAGAAATTTTATTTCAAAGCGGCGCAGTAGGGGGCATTGTGTTTCTGACAAACACATCTCTTGTTCATTTACAGGAAGTCTCTTCTAAACGAAAATCCAATCTAGACAGAAAGTGACGTCCGAGATAAGCCTCTGTGTACTTCACAAGCTTATCTGGGATAATACTTTACGCACTTGCATTAAGCCCACATTTTTCAGAGCGCAGCTCATATTTTGAAAAATTTACCAATGAAATGACTCCAAACATACAAACTGACCAATGAAATGACTCCAAACATACAAACTAACTCTGGTAAATTTAGTTCAAAATTTCATTAATCATGTTTCCACAAAGTTGATAATCTTTGCTATCAGAAGGTGAACAACAGAGACGTCCACTTAAGTTAATCTTTGTTAAACTTTGCATATAGCAAGCTTGCATCAAAGCCCAGCTTGGGATCATATATGGGGCTAGTACAGGGATTTCAAAAGCCTTTAAAAACCAGGAGTCAATGACCCCTGGACTGAAATTTTGAGGATTCAAATTGAAAAATGCTTGGGTCAATTTTTAAGCGCAAAAATAAATGTATGTGAATTGTGTTTTTTGTCTGTTTTATTTAAAAAACAAGTGATGTGTTTGTGAAACAACACTTTGTTCCCTTTTGAGCGATTTTGACCCATATATTTGACCTTTGACCTTGAAGGATGACCTTGACCTTTCACCTCTCAAAATGTGCAGCTCCATTCGATACACATGCATGCTAAATATCAAGTTGCTATCTTCCATATTGCAAAGGTTATTGCAAAATGTTAAAGTTTGTGCAAACCAACAAACAAACAGACAGGGCAAAAACAATATATGTCCCCCAGTGTAGTCTCAGGGGGATATAAACAAAGATAAAAGTAGAGTTAGAGTTACACAATCTCTTAAAGTTATATTGCTTTATTGTCCCCTACCAATTTCACCGGAGGGGACTTATGGTTTGGGCTCTGTCAGTCAGTCTGTCCGTCCGTCTGTCAGTCTGTCACACTTTTCCGGATCCTGCGATAACTTTAAAAGTTCTTCATGAAACTTGAAACATGGACAGATGGCAATATAGAGATTATGCACATCATTTCATTTTGTTCCTACATCAAAAATTCTGGTTGCTTTGGTAACAAATAAAAAAAAATCTGACAATGGTGGAGCCCGTAGGGGACATCATTGCTTGGCAAAAGCTTGTTGAATTCTTAAATAGCAATATCATGATACTTAACATAACAGAATGTTAATGAATTGGTACACAATGATAATGACAAAATATATAATTATAATATAATACTGCTTCTTTGTAAAGTAATACAGAAATCAAGCATCAGGAATACAGAAATCAAGCATCGTGAATACATACATGAATATTATCTAAAAGTTTATCAATGAAAACATTCAATTATAAATAACTATCTTAATATTAGACCAACAACTTGTAAAAAAAGTCCTATGTCAAATTTAGAACTCCACATGACATAATTTGCATACAAAATGATTCATATAAAAGAACACAAGTAATATCATAATCTTTTTATGTCCACCAGTATATACTGGGGGACATATTGTTTTTGCCCTGTCTGTCTGTCTGTCTGTTGGTCTGTCTGTTTGCGCCAACTTTAACATTGGCCATAACTTTTTCAATATTGAAGATAGCAACTTGATATTTGGCATGCATGTGTATCTCATGGAGCTGCACATTTTGAGTGGTGAAAGGTCAAGGTCATCCTTCAAGGTCAAAGGTCAAATTTATGGGTCAAAATCGCTCAAAAGTGGACATAGTGTTTCACAAACACATCTTGTTTTATGAATAATACTAATGTTAAGACCTAAATACTGGTATAACATACATTTTCATCCATGTTACTAGCACCATTAACACTTTTGTTTACTCTAATTTACTTGCAATTATTCACAAGTCTCGCTTCACTTTTAGACATCATAACCAGTTAATGTTATTTTCTTTGTCATTTTCTTCTCTTTTTTGGCGTTAGCTGTATACGCCAGCTTTTCACCTTAGCCTGACCAATCAATTCGAATATAAAATTTCCCGCCGGTGGGCCTGAAACTTTTCGCAATAGAAACCTGCAATCTACAAACAGATTTCACATTAACATTAATATGTTATTCCATCGACTTTCTTTTTTTGGGAAGTATTGGGTATGAAAAGGGATACTACAGTTCGTTTAGCAACAATGTTGAAAACAATTGTATCTCTAATGATAAGGTTTGAGAGATAGAGCAGAGCAGTTTCACACTTAATTCTCAACATCAATACAGTTTGTGTGTGCCCCTTTATATTCAGAGGATTGTCAGTGCCAGAGCGTTTGTACTTAAAGGCTATGTTCTCATATTAAGTTATTACATGTAATACCATATTGCTGTTTGCATGTGTACTAGTATATTTTAGTTCATAAAAGTATTGTTTTTCGATATCCTGATGTAAGTTTTGGCCAAACCTTCTTTAATTGTTTTCGAAATTGAACATTAAACATGTTTAAGTATAATGTTTTAAACAAGCTGTCGTTCAAGCCGTGAAATCGTGACCTCACTTTAAAGCATTGCATTCCAGTTCGCAAGGTATCAGGATGAGTTCGCGCGGTCAGTACAGGGATTGTTTTATAATATAGACGGTATCGCGTGAACTAGGTAAACTGGGATTTTACTTAGACCAGATGTTAAATGAAGACATTCGCCGATATAATTATGGTATCTCAGATGATTCCCGATACTGTTAATAATCGAATCAAATAGCAATGCCCGACAAACCACTAAACAGGTTTGTCCGAACTCTTTACCTTTCACCAAATCCAACCACAATCAACGCCGTATATCTTTTTTAAAGATATTTACTGTTGCCAGTTATGAAATTTCTGGCAACTCCTTTTTGCATCAAAGTCACATACTTATGGTCTCCTTCCACAATTCAGTTCATTTTGGTAAGTTTACTGTTCTTGCCTTTGTGTTTAGTCGGTTTTGGGTGGAGAAGCCACGTTCACACGCCGCACCACTTGTTACTGGCGCAGTCAAGATATACTTGGTTAAGCCAACATAGTCAGGAAACATGTCCTGGTATGAAGATATTATTTCCTGACACACCACTTTGAGAAAACGCTCTTTCATATGTTTAAGGACCATCTTGAATTGAAGGTAATCTTTGACCATTCTGTTGCGGTCAATCAGCCCATCTGCAGTCACACCATCACAAGCACCCAGCCGCTTGCAAATGTTATCGCCTTTATTCTTTCCATATTTCCCTATCTCAGCTGGCACAGTAGTTAGATATGGAGGATTCAGCACTCTGTTTGCCAGCTGCAGTACATCCATTGACTTCTCTTCAAATCTGTCATTGATGTCTTTATGCCCCCCCTTGATCTCTGGGAAAAATCAAGATGTGAATTGTACCAATTGAAGAATGGTATTTGAATGAGATTGTTTAACTTTTGTCAGCTTTAAATAACACAGAAAAGCAACATAAACTTTTATTCACAGTCTTGCACAAACAACAACATGCTATCGGAACACAGATTGTTACAGACAGAGTTCTCTGTTTTTATGCCCCCTTCTTCGAAGAAGAGGAGGTATATTGTTTTTTGCCTGTCTGTCATTCTGTCTGTCCATCATTCTGTCCAAAACTTTAACCTTGGTCATAACTTTTGCAATATTGAAGATAGCAACTTGATATTTGGCATGCATGTGAATCTCATGGAGCTGCACATTTGAGTTGTGAAAGGTCAAGGTCATCGTTCAATGTCAAAGGTCAAATATATGGGTCAAAATCGCTCAAAGGGGGGCATTGTGTTTCTGACAAACACATCTCTTGTTATCTGCTTTAAATATATCAAGAATGGCTTCTTTCTGGGCTGATGAGAGTCCAGACACCCCCAGGCTGCATAGCCTTATCAGAGCACTAAGTGTGCTTTGTACAAGTCTGTTTCGTTTGTCTGTGCAGACTGATAACATGAGGCTGAAGAGCCTTTCTAAGGAAGCTGTGCTGGTTGGTACCAGCTACCCCAGAAGAATGAGCTTGAACATATTAGGGTATGTACTTCTAAGCCGCTCATCCGCCAGCATCTCTGCCAACATGCTGTCCTTTGCTGATAGCTACCCTGTCTCGAACCAATCCAGAGCACAACTGGTTAACAGCTTCCAGAGACTTCCAAGCTTTCAAATCGTCAATCTTGAAGCGACTAGGGGTGAAAATCAAATAATTCACAATGTCTGGATTGGTAACAGATGGTAAAATATCAACATATTGAGACCATTGTTCATGGCACTTGTATGGATCTATTTCTGCCAACGATAGCGAGCTTTTTTTTATTGCTTTTTATCACTTGAATCGAGTCCATCCCTGTAGATTTGCTTAATTTTGACAGTGTCCCACATACTACATGTATTATCAAAATTGCCCTCAAAAGTCACATTCAAATCAGATTTAAAAGCGTACAATAATTCAAATTAAAAGGTTGTTTATCGTGTATTGCATAAATTGCGAAAGCCTCCAAAATGGCCACCAACTGGTGCCCGGGTAGTTTTAACCCTCGTCGTAAAATTCGTCTATTGTTTACCCAATTTTGATTGGTATTTTTTTTATTTTTTCAGAAATTGGGACGGGTCCGGTTCATTTTGGGAATGGGTCCATATAGGTCATTGGGAACGAGTTTGTTTACCCGACCCTTCGAAAGAAGGAAACAAAACACTGCTAGATGTTGGTCTGTCTGTTGGTAGATACTTCCCATGTGCATTGGTGTCTGTTTGATATGTCATCTAAAGATTAAGTTATGGGCCTCATACTTTGCAGATGCATTGACTTTGAATTGTAGATAATCCCTATTAAAATAAAGGTCAAAGATCAAAGTCACTGTGATTGATAACTCGTGAGCAGATTGACCAATCGGCCTGATTATTCGCAGATAAATTGGCCTTTCAAAATTTCCATGGGTAACGCAGCAAGGACTCCACCATGACGCCTGATACATTGCCAGATGAAAAGTGCATAATTCTGTGTACACTTAAAACTTATTTAAGTGGCCAAATCACACTTATATGATAATATTAACTCTTATAATCAGTTTTGTTGCAAAAAATCCTGTGTTAAGGCCCTGTTTTGGGGGGCAATGTCTCTGACCGCAGCGCTCTTGTTTATTAGTGGGTTAAGGTATGAAGAAGCAGCTGTCTGGAAGCCCATTCTGTTTTGCCGAGTATCAGTGACCTTGAAATCCTTGAATCGGCCATCCACAATTTAATTGTAGGACTTTCCTAATGCCACTTTATTGCTTTCTTTCATGTTAACCAGAGTGTCCACATTGCTTAGAAGTGACACATTCACTTTTTCAATGGCATTTTTGTCCATCTGGAAAGAATGACACAGTGTGTTCACTACCTCAAACACATCTTCATGGAAGGCAGTCCTCAGAAGGAATGATGTCTGTCGTACTTTCTGTAGAATGTTTTTTGCCTCAGCTATCCCAGATCCTGCCTTGCTTTCAAGGGTTGTCACTAGAGCTGGGTAGACATCCATGGTGGATCTAACTTCATTCTGCAAAGATAACCAAATATAACCACTGAAAGCTTGCTGGTTCTTTTAATGTCACATGCAGAGTGTCTTGGTCCCTATTAATGACAGTTTCCATCTCTCGCAGCTGGTCGTAACGTACAGCAGAATTATGGTAGAACCTGTACACATTCTTGACTGTCATGCTGTACTCAGTTAATGAATCCACATCGCGACAGGCCTGTCCAGAACACATGCCAAGGCGGTGGGCAACACAATAAATCTAAACAAACCGGGGATTACACTGTTGCCTGAGCTAAATGAAAACAACTCCTTTCTTCTTTCATGTCATAACTGCTGCCCCATCACTTGCCATTGAAATACACTCTCCCTTGTCAAGTCCTATGTTATCACACAGTTTCACAATTTCACTTACAATAGTATCAGCTTTACCATCAACAATTGACACACAGTCCATGAAATATATGACACACATGTCCCTGCTTTAAAACACATGAAGTTTCTATGAATTGTGATGTCTGTAGTTTCATCAACTATAGTCATTGTACTTCACATTCTCCAACACAGCCGACTGCACATGCTAGGCAATGAAGTAGAGCATCTTGTTCTGAGTCCCAGATCCAGTATATATGGCAGACTTGTCTTGAAGTTTTGGACATCCATGGATTCACTGAAATGTGCAACAATAGAACAAAATAAAAATATGTTTATTGTTTTATTTTGTTTTTATCCATATGGAACCAGTCATATTTTAACCCTTTGAGCGCTGGAACCGGATTTTGAAGGCCTTTGCAAACAGTTCTGATCCAGATGAGACGCCACAGAATGTGGCGTCTCATCAGGATCAAAACTGTTTGCTATTCTGATGGTATTATTTGAAAAAAATCAAAGAAAATGCTAATTTTAGAAATTCAGCAGNTTTGTTTGCACAAACAATAACTAGCATGTCATGAGGAAAGTTAAAGGAACAGTGTGAATATTAATTAGTTCATGCTTTTATATTTCGTATTGTTATTTGTATAAATTGATATTATGTTGAGGATCATAAGAGGGACATTTCTATTTTTTTTGTTTTACGTTTTGTGATGTTTGTGTAATTATTGTGTGATAATGTTGATAGGATGCGTCAGCTCGTACATCGACTTGATGCGTTCAAATAATAAGGTTCCTTATCTGAAATTAATGGCATTTGGATTGCTGTATCCAATAATGTCCTTATTCATCGTCTTAACAAGTATGTACATATTATGTGTTTTGATCGCTAGTGCGACACTTGACGCCGTTAGCAAACAACTGCATAAAACATAATCATTGAAATAATTGTTGGAGGCCTTCCGTCAATAATAATCTGATCAATTATCGTCAATAGCATATCGTCGTGAATTCAACATTCATGTCAAGCATCGTCGGTATGATTTAATATATTGGGTCCGTGCGCGTCAGTACTCGGAAAATTAATTAATGCATCGATCATTTGATTCCTAGTATCAATAAAGGGAGGACTTAAGTGATATGGGATATCGCCGTTTCTTACCTGCAATCCGTTGGATGTGACAAAATCGAAATACTTTGTTAGACGATCATGAGAAATACGTATGTGTTATACTATATTTAATGGTGTAAATGAATTTAAATAAAAGATGACAGATAAGTATGTTAAGAAATAAACATTACACCATGTTAAAAGTTGCACCAAGGTTTAACATGTTCTTATTTGCTATTACATTAATATCTTTTTTATTATGCCATAAACATACGTGATTGTATTTTGAACTCGTCATTATAATGAATTAGTCATTACGTAGTATTTTATGTGTTTGATACATTTGTTTTTTTAAATACGGCGTTTGCGTTTACATGTTTACAAGCTTTGCTTTTTGAACTTATTAATTTATCACTAGTATGCAATATGCATATAAAGCTGAGCTTTTTTGCAAATTACGTTTTAATTCTTAGAAATTGTAAAATCTAGTACAAACATATTTGGTGAAAGCAAACCATATATTGTGTGCGTTAAGCTTCATTCTGTTTCAAATGCATTTTTCCCAATGTCATCCGTTGTTGTAAGATTTTGAATGTCTCTTGATGTATGCGGTATTCAAATATACTTCCATATTGATACTTCTCACAGAGTTATAAACATTGCAAAAAAATCCTGCATAAAACGAGAAAGAAAACAAACCGGTCGGTATCTATGAAATAAATAACAAGATTGTCTTATTTTCGACGTCCTAAGCTGTAAGCAAGTTACTTAATACCATGCATATGAATATTTGTACATACAACATGCTCTTAACAACATTATTTGAATAAAATATACATATGAAGCTAACATTTAAACTATACAACAAACCTATATTTTGTATTTTATTTTTGTTTGCTTCTGTATATGTAACAAAAATATATACTATGGTTTTCACTGTTTAAAGTAGTTAATAGTTGTATCCGTAGATGGTTGCATAAGTTCTGTCTTCAAAAAGAAAAAAAATAAAATAACATGCTTGCAAAAAGCGCATATGGTCAAAATATTAAATTTAAAGGAAACAACAGCGATGCTATTTATTGAAAGAAATGTCACGAACATATCAGTGCAGACTCAAATTAGTTCAAATATGGAATGCGCTTTCTGAAAAACTATAAACCTAAGTTTCAATTCAATTATGCATTATACGTGCTTAGTGTGTTAAAGGATTGTATATGCATTATATGTTTGATCATTTACAGACCCATACTGTATTTATACGTGTAGAGACAAAACAAACAGAATATAATAAACAGTGAAGTAAACATAATTGCATTTAATCGAATAGAAATATACATGCACGATGTAAATGTAAACACAATGTTCACCTTGTACGTTAAACATTTTTGAAATCGAATTAGTCAGTGATGGGCTTGTTGGGAATTATAATAGATAAGCACAAGATATTAATTGACTCAAAATAATCAACCATTTTAACAAAATACATAGGATGAATAAAACATGAAGATAAAACAAAGTTCACCTACCTGTCACTGAAGAAATTTTGAAATTTGTTCAACCATGTGACATTTCAAGCTATTCCTAACGTCAATAGTTGTATATGGAATACCATTGTGTTAACATTTTTATACTTGAATTTTGGTCTGTAAAACTTAATGATTAAAATCGGGGGAAAAGAAATAAATTTTATCCATGGATTTGTACATTGTATACATTTGATTCAATTCATGTTTTACTTTATTGTACTTCGCAAAATGATGCATGGATAATACAAATAATGATCAATGTATTAAGTATTCCAAAAAGCACTTATGACCAAAGAAAATGCAGCTACTATCACTTCTTATGTCGTTAGATTGTCGTCAATCATGTTAAATTTTCGGAATGTTAGTCATGAATATTTTAATAATTTGCATTAAATGGTTCAGTAGAACAAATAAGCTCATGACTTCTTAGCTAAAGCATATTTCTAATAAAATATGAATAATATGCGATGGCTTATTTCGCAGATCAATGCTGTTGTACGTCTTATTATACATACAGACATTTCCCAGAAAACCACAAGCATATTAATAGCATGCATGAATATGAGATAAAAGCATATGACCAACTGTTATCAGCCGATCAACGGTGCCTCAGTAAACATGTCATCCCAAACACGTCCCACAGGAGATATATGTCGTGAATAATTAATGGCTACCCAAACACGTCCCACAGGAGATATAGGTCGTGAATAATTAATGTCATCCCAAACACGTCCCACAGGAGATATATGTCGTGAACAATTAATGTCGTCAATGGAATATAATACAAACGAAGCCAATATGTATTTATTCGAACTAGCATCCCATTGTGTTCGATGTCACACATATACAAAGAAGAGAAAGCAATGCCTGTGCAACAAAGGTTTCCTGGAGTAATCGGAACTTGAAATATTAGCTTTTTACAGAAGTAGTGTGTTCTATTCGTTGTTTTGTGAGATCAGTCTACGAATGCCCTTCTGTATATTACTGTATCAAATGAAGATGGGCGCATGCATTGTTTGAAACCGACATTAATTGTTTTTGTTGAAGTTTCTCTCGCAATGCAGTTGTCAATCCTAGTTTGTAAAATATACAGCCTATGTTTCTCTTCCACCAAGAGGTAGGACGTTGTCATTTTCGGAGACAGATTGCGTTTGCATTCAGGAGTGATGAAAATGGTCTTTGTCTTTTTAAATCCATACGTATCTTACAACAAAGTAGTGTACGTTATTTTAACTATATGTGAACTTTTGATATCGAAGAGACAGACACACATGAGTAGTTCCAGTGTTCACAAAACAATATAAGTGTCTAATATGCTCCACCCACTTGTCTGACGAAACGTGGGTCTTGAACCCCATTTATCTCTTTTATCGTAAACAAACCCAACAACCGCAGCTAAGCATTTACATTTTTGGATTTTATCAATAAGACTCTTCTGATAGTATCAGATCATGGTTTTAATTAATCGCTAGTTAACTAAAATATTAAATTTATACTACAATAGTTATTTTATGACGTCAAAGTGCTCTTCACATATACCTGCATTTGAGAGAAATCGCATTGCCTAACAAGAAATGCTTTTAAGAAGATTAAATCTTAGGAGTAATAGGTCAAATTGCATGTATCATAAATTTATTCATGTTGACCACATCATCATGGTTTTAAAATGAACATTCCGAACAGCCCTCATACAAAGGCGGACATCATATACGATATACTTTTGACACAGATTCTTACTGTAATGTTCAATGATGACCTCAATTAGTCACCATCTATCCTGTGTATCTTTTTATTTACTTACAACGTGGTCTTAAAGCAGTGAATATGCATATGCAATGGAACAGGCTCCCTTGGAAAGAAATTAGGTTGCAATGTATCGTTATGATTTTTATTCAACTCTTACCTCAGTGTGCGTTTAATTTACATGTTATATGATTATTGATTATTCATAACGATATATGATAACATTCTGCTAACGTATGAAAGAAATCTATACGGAGCCAATTACTATGCTTTGTAGAAAATGATTAATAAGTTGTGTCTCTTTCATTGGCCGCCATTGACTATTACCACTGCGTCTCACTCCAAGGTGACCACAAGGAATGTGAGGATGTGTCTGTAAAGGACATCTCCACTGAGCACTTGATTGCCGGGAATTGCATGACTGGGTACTGGAAAGGCGATTTCTGTAACAAACTCAAGGGCAAACGAAGTAATACATGATTTTGTCGGGGTTTTGTTAATGTAGAAGGCAAGCCAAACTAGTCGCAGCATTTGCATGCGGACATCAACATTATAGCCCTTACACGTTTTGAAATTATGTGCAAGTATGAAACAAAACACTAAATAATTGATTATCACAAACGATGTCTACAAGGAAAATTGCATTAATGTAAATTCTTTTTCAACTATTATACACAGATATTTTATAAATGTATTTGTCCAGATACTATATTTAAAACATGATTACATCATTAGTGCTTAAATTGAAATACTAGATTACTTGCCATGCTTTAAGCCTATTAATTTAAATGTCATAACATATAACTCTTAGTATAAGTTCTAGTTTGCAGAATTAATTTGTTCTTCACTCACAATTCTAGTTGTTAAAGCAAGTATCTACGACCTATCTAGACATATTCAAAAAAGATAAAAATATTGATGAATAAACAAATATAATTAAGTTTCAGAAGCAGTGGTACCAGAAAATCAATGAATTAAAAGTTCTATACCATTTACAACTTGTACAGTAGAATATAAGAACCAGTTAAAACACGGTTGTATATCTACACATAGTTCTGTTGAAACGATGTTTGTAGTACCGAATATTTTAAAGGGACTTGCTCATAGTCTGGTATAATGGCAATTTAGATTATAAAACAACAACACTCTTTAGTAAGAAACATGTGACAAACTGAAAGAAAATAAGCCAACTTATATCATAGAGTTGACAAAAAAAGATTAATTTCGAAATCCTGACAGGTGCACTTGTTGCGTATTAGCTTGTTTTCATGGCTGTTGTATAATTCATAAACATTTTGAACCATTCTATATTTGATGTTGTTTTTTTCGTTTAAAATATTCTGTGAAAACTTCCCTGTAATCATGTATTCTATTTTTTGAATTCGTAGTCGTTCTTGCTTCTTTAAGATGAAAAGTAATGATTTCACGTAAAGCTTTTATTGACTTGTTTGTCAAATTCAATCTTTTGAAAATATTTGTGTATGACATTCAGCGCACGAGTATAGTTTCAAAGTATATTGGCAATCCGGCATTCTGCCTTTGGCCAAGAACATATATACAACAGAAATATGGCCAAGACAGGGAATCATACAATAATACAATTTAAACATGAGCAAATATGACAATCAAAACAAATAATATGCATGAATAATAGGCACAGTTATGTATGTAAACATGCAATTAAACAACATCTAGACGCTTTAAATAATCACATCTAAGTTTGAACGCTTCAACCAAATATTTTGCAATGCTTTTTAACTTAAGAACATTTGTGCAAGACATCATTAATATGTATTTACTTATGGTAGGCCATGATGTCCTACTATTATATTTTATTCGCAAATCGTTATATACTGGACAACATACTAAAAAGTGGTATTCGGATTCAAAAACATTTTGGTTACAGAGTTTGCACTTGCGTTCTTCTCGGGACAACCTACTATATCTACCAGCTTCTATTTCAAGACAATGGGAACTAAGTCGAAATTGGCTCATTTGGATTCTTAACTTTTCATTATATATGCAATCAAGGTATTTTTCATATTCGTATTCATAAGCTTTTTTATTTATTTTAAGTACAATTCCATTTTGGACTGGGAAGCTAAAGTATCGCTCTATTCTTGAACAAATTGGTCTTTTAATCTTGGTTTTCAATGTAAGCAATGGCGCACGTGAAATCATATGAGTTGAGCATATAACTTAAGGCAAGGTTGTCTAAAGTTGACTTCAAAGCATGACACCATAGATTATTTTTGTACACTTGAGATTGATTAAAATATTTATCTGTTCCATAAAAACTTGGTACAATAAAGAATTTTGGTTGTTTGCAACTTTCATCCAATAACGCAATGCTTTAAGTTTGCATGAAACGGCAAGAGGGAATCTACCCAATTCACTTAGAACAGCATAGTAAGAAGTAGATTGTTTTACACAAAGAATATTTTTGAAAAATTTGTAATGTAATTTATCAATATCAGAGTTGTCATAAATGCTCAAGACTTCAGAACCATACAGAATGATTGGTGTTACTAATGAATCTAATAGAGCTAGCTAGGTTTTGACATCTTATTTGACCCTAAATATAGATACAAGATGATAATATGCTCTGAGTTTCTTGTTCATTTAATACTTTTACAGTATTAGACATATTTCCCGTGTAAAGGAATTGTATACCTAGATATACGAAACTGTCGACAATTTCAAGGCTCTCGTTATTATTTGACCATGTGTAGTTGCACCTGCTTTTTCGTTTTTCAAATATGCATATTTTTGTTTTATTTATATTAATTTTAAGGCCCCATTTAGAAGAGTTAAGATATACATTATTAAGTTGGTTATGGAGGCTTACTGGGTTAGTGGTAAATATCACAATATCATTAGCAAGTCACAGCATAAAAACAGATAGCAGATGCAAATCATCATTTGTAAAATTCTGAACATTAATGCAATCTTTAATATCATTTATAAACAGTATGAAAAGTAACGGCGACAAGGGGTCTCATTGTTTAACACCAAGAGAGGCATCAAAAAAGTCGGAGTATGACATATTCTGGGTGTTTTTTATACATGACTTAACATTTGCATATATACTTTTTATCATTGTTATTATTTTCACCTGAGCTCTGATTCAATTAATTTTATCCAAAATGCTTCGTGGATTACTGTATCAAAAGCCTTTTCATAATCAATAAAAGCACAATTTAACTTATGTTTTTGCAAAAGAACATTTTTTATAATGCTATGTAAGATAAAAATACAATCTGCTGTACTAAGTTTGTCTCTAAAAAAGATTAAATACATTTTCTTCCTCACCCCAGCAATTGATTCTGTTTCGTAGACATAACGAAAATATTTTAGAAATTATATTAACAAGTGTGATTCCTCTATAATTGAAAGGATCTTTCTTGTCACCTTTTTGAAAAATTGGTACTATTGCACCTTTACACCATGAATCTGGATAAATACCATCATCAAAAATGTCATTAATTTGTTTAGAAAGATATGGTGAGATAAAATCATTAGAATCAATAAACAAAATCGGCTTCATTTTTCTAACAAGTCACAGCTTTTATTACGCTTCATGCTAGATATGGTTTTTCTTACTTCTGCTACAGTAAAAGCGCAATCGAGCGTTTCAATAGAAGGCAACATATTAAAGGCATAGATGTCATTAACGTTAAATGTACTGCTATGATTCGATGATTGTTTAAAATGATTTTAAAATTGATTCATGTCGATAAAATTACTGTTTGGGACATTTTTCTTATTATATTTATTTATAATCGCCAGAAATGTTTTGGGTTATTTTTGCTCAGCTAAGCGAATGTATGCTTTTCTTTATTGAAAAATGTACGTTTTCACTCCCTTTTAACGCGGCTATATTTATTTCTGGAATCTATAAATTTAATCTTTTTCGCGTCACAAGGATAACGTTTATAAGTTCTTTTCCATTCATAAAACTCGTTTTTGTTTAGTCTTCATTCCTCATTAAACCACAATAACTTCTTCACTCGTTTAATTTTATCCTGGTTACTGCCTGTGTGTATAATTTTACCGTTAAGCTGAAAAGAGATATCAAAGATAGTATTCGATAAAGCATCTATACAGTTATTAATAGTGTCACGGTCCAATAACAATTTATTTGTTGATATACATTTATCACAAAGTAAAGTAATTTCGATCGGGCAATGATCAGAACATTCGGTCAAATCAAGTACATTCATAGTGCTTTTGCGCAAGTACATATTATAATTTACGATCACATAGTCAACCCTGCTTGTGTAAACCGACGCTGGAGTTCATATATGCTTATAACGTTTTTCTAATGTTGCTAATAAGGCCTTGTGTACGATGAATCTTATATTGATGTGATAAGTGTTACGATGCTCGTTTTGCACAATAAAGATGGGAAAAATTGTTAGTTTCGTATTGGTTAAAATAGCTGATATAGTTATACCACACCTTTGAGTTGTCCTTGGTTAAACACCTAATTTACAACCCAACGATTTGTAAGTAACATTATTGAGTTTCATTTAGTTGTTCTTTGTTCTCCGATTTTAACGCATGATTTTTAAATAGAATACAAAATTACCCGGAAATAATTATATACTTGTAT
>VMBQ01001724.1:62797-165181 GCA_007657795.1 Dreissena rostriformis
TTTATTTATTATTTATTTATTTATTTATTTATTTATTTATATATTTATATACTTGCATTTATTTGCAACGCTGATATTTATGATCGTTTTATGCGTCACATTCAGCATGCTGTGTACGTGGGTAGTATGATCTCCGTTATAATTTGACAGTGCCAAGAGACTACAGTTGTCCTAATCACAATTACCATATTGCAAATACGATGTACAATATACGCTCATTTATTGAACTTGTGGTAATGGCTTGTGTTAATGTCGTTATATGATCCCCAAAAGAAAACTTTGAAAATATTTAGATTTGATCACAAACATAGTTTCATTCTAACGTTTGTTTTAAACGCCTACATATGTAATCAGAACTTCAGTTTCTGTCGTTTCAGAATATATTTACTCCTTTACTTTTTGCATTGAATTAGCATTAAAACATGCATAATGAATCGTTATAGATTAAATAGCACATAATCTTTTCGTTACATTTACAAATGCGAAATTACGATTCGATGTTTTAAATATCAAAATATTTAGTACTTCAAGGAATATATTTAAAATAATTAAACGTTTTTTTTTACATGCAAACATATACACTATACAGACCAAACAAATGGGGTCGACTCTTTAAGAGAAACAGTATAGGTAATTAAACGAATACGAATATTTTAACAATACATGTCCTAAAGTGTTAACCCAAACCAAAACCTATCTTAACAAAACTATCAAATGCCCTAAGGACGAGTGCCGAATGCACTCACACGAATAATGACGCCCTCAAAACGCACATTCGAATGAAAAAATAATAGACATAGACGTATTTTTAATTATTAACCCACGTAAAGAGAAACTTTTTTCATCAGATCATGCTTTCGTCTGTCTGACAAATGACATTACGTCCAGACAATAATTACGTTAGGATTGCGAAATGGTGCAATCATTAAGGTGTCGATTACCATTCCGTTAAATATTTAATTACAGATATGTGCAGAAATGGATTGCTAGTGCTGATAATAATCTTTTTAATTCAATTGTTTTCACTGTAATTGATTGCGTATGGCATTAGAAGTTTTAGTTGAGATATAGTAGTTAGTAGTTTTAGTAGTTTTATTTTGGCACTGTTACATAAATCATGGTAAGATACAACAAATATATACATACTAACACATACTGATGAATGACTAGTTAAGTAATACATGGCATACAATAAGACACATGTAAGTTCAAATAAATAAATATTATCATGAAATGATAACCATTACCAAGGATAATACAAAAAGTGCAAATGAATTCACTTATTTCCATTGTGGTCCCAGATATTTTGGCAGCCTGACACTATCAATCGGTGTCTTTTCATGTTTAACAAAGATGGTGATTTTTTTTTTACTCAATCTGATTCATGTTACGACAAACATAAACATATGCGTATCAGAATACGGCCGTATATCACATTTATCTCGAACAATGAACTATTACTCATTAATGAGCTCGAGTGGGAGAACACCAACCAAACAAATACAATATATTTATTTTAAACAAACAAGCACATTTATCAACCACTTTGCGCGAATTCATGACCGTCGCAAATATTTAAATCAATATTTATATAACAATGTTCTAATGATTTAATTTTGTTTTGAATTAAATTGTCATGACCCAATCTTTTTCAAATGATCGGCAAATTTTATGCTATGAGTCAAAAATCGCCAGAATTGTTAAGTGCAGGGGGAAAAAAGTGTAGGTATGGAACATATAACACATATGGTAAATCTAAAATATGAAACAAAAACCTGCAAATACTCGTGTAGTGTAAAAATTGTCTGTATGTATGTTAAGACATATTTTAATAGCATAAGGCCCCTGTGTTTGTTGAGCAAATAATGCGCTTATAAAGTTATTATTGGGGTTGAAAATCTCTTCAGTTACTGCTCTCAAAGTGCAGATCAACTCGTTTTACAACGCAACTGCCTCGTCGCAAGCCTCTGACATAACGCAATCATGCCCTGACAAAATTTGTTGGGTTTCGTTTCTTTAGAGGAATATGACACGAAATTGATCTTGACACTTAACATTCCGAATTCCCTGTAATGTAATAACGAGATAAAAGAAAAGACGGAAGAGTTTAAATGATGTTTAATGTAATGAATGTATTGAATTTCTTTTACATGGACAACTGAATACCTTAGTCTAATTTCGGTTTCTTTTTATCAGCACGTTACAAGTAGAAGCATTTAACTGCATTGCGCTATCTAAAATTAACTAAAATCGAAATATAATTAAAAAATAAAATAAACTACAATGGTGACTGGATGGTTTTAATGTATAGTTTACATATTTAGTCAATTGTCCATTCGTAGATTATTTTACCTGTATGCTGATTATGGCCAACCAGTTCATCTAATTGCAAATTGTGTCATTCTAAATATGAACATGCGTGCTGTTGTTTATTGGCAAGCGATTGTTCTGACAACACCAATCAGCAGAGTATTCGAGGCATATCATCCGAGTCAGATAACTATTATAGTTATTGCCAGATCAGTTCTCTGATAGGAATTGTTTCTTTCACTGATAGTGCTTAATTGAAGCCAATTAGTTGCGCGCTAAAATGCTTTGAGTCGATGAAGTTAATCAAGCTCAAAATATGTTGGAAGTGAACATAGTTTCTGTTAAAGAACAAACCATTACACTAATAACATAAGGCCATGAATGTGTTAAATTTCTTTTACATGGACAACTGTTGATCTTATTCTCATTTCGTGTTCTTTTTTTAATCAGCACGTGTACACGTAAAAGCAGTCCACTTGATTGCGCTTTCTAAAATTAACTTGAATCGAAATATTAATCAAAGCTGAAATAAACTGCAAGGGTGACTGGGTGGTTTTATTGTATAGTTTACATATTTTGTCTTTTGTCCATTCGTAAAATATTTTACTTTAATGCGATTGTAGTAAACCATTTTATCTGATTGTTACTTCTTTCATTTTAAATATGAAATTGCTTGCTGTTGTTTATTGTCAATCAATTGTTCTGTGACAATAACAATCAGCATAGTATTAAAGAAATATCATCAGAGATAGAAAACTATTCTCTTTATTGTCAGATCTGTTCTCTGATAAGAATTGTTTCGTTACATTAAAAGTGCTTAAATAAAGCCAATTATTTGCGCTCCGAATCGCCATTAGTCGGTGAAGTTAATCAAGCGCAATACCTCTTGGAAGTGAACATAGTTTCTGTTAAAGAACAAATCACTCAACTTAAAACACCAGGGCAATATTGGATTTAGTAGCACTGCCAGTGCTTTGAGTGTTACAGATGTATATAAATATATAATTTATTCCGTTTATGAATTACAGAATTTTCAATAAATTATTATTTTCGGCACTTGCACATTACCCATTACATACATAGCTTACCGAAGAATGCTTTAACTAGTTTATCCGGCATTTATAACTACAGGCTCAACTGCGTTTAGTGTTGAGTCAAATGTTACCAGTCACCATAATTTAAAAATTCTTGTATGCGGATATTATGGTATTGGAGTAAATATTCGGATTGCATTTTAAGAGAAAAGAATCGATTTCTCTGCAATTACCTCTTTGCCTTATGACTTGGCGTCACATAGGCCCACACGCAATATTTGGATTGTTATCTTGGATGTATGTGCGTGTATCATACAAGAAAGAATTCAACTAAATTTCAACCACAAAAACATGAAAAAGAAGATAACATAAAAAACACAATTAGAAACCGCATCTGATTCAAAACCATTCCAGTCGTTTGTAATGAATTGGTTACATATCCGTTATAGTTGGGTACTGTCAGATAAATAAATTTAAAAAAAAAAATACATTAATTGATATTAACTATAACAAAAACTGTTAAAACGAATTAGGGATTAAAGACTTATCCTGTTATGAACAGTTTCTATATGTTGTAATTGTGCATGATGTAGAGAATATTATTAGCATTCCTTTGTTGTATAATGGCAATAAAAGCATAAGCAATAAATTGTTTAGCTTTAACACATTGTATGACAGAGGTCTACGATGTGCGATGGATAGTCGTTTATTAAAAATCCTTTTTGAATGAAACACACATGCAACTGATTATTTTTAAATGACTAGTAAAATCCGTAAAAACACAGTAAACTACAGATACATAGACAAGATGGGCGAATATCATGTACATGTGTGTCATGTTTTGCAAAGTTTATTTTGTTCCATGATAGCAAATTTATAATAACCTATTAAATGCGAATCGGAGCCGAAATGTAAAAGAAATGGAACAATGGTGTTATTGCTGGTGAAGAATGACTGTTTTAGAACAATATTCAACACAATACGGGAAAGCTACGTACACTGGTTTCAAGTTAGAATTATTAACAATATTCTAGGTACAAGCCCTTGTATGTACACAACGAAATAGTTAAACAAAAAGTATGGGCACTTTTTGTTAACTATATGAATAAACTTCTTACATATGAATTATGAGTCTATTCCTTAGTTGTAAAGTGAATGTATTCCTAATCATAATCATGCTCAATTCCTCTTGCATATATAGTAATAATAATTATTAGCTCACTGTATTCTTCTAATTACATAACTTTAAACATATGCCACATGATTAAATACCATTATATTTATATATCACACAACACAGCGCAGTATTGTGAGTATATCCATTCATTCGTTATACGTTGTCTTTCGTAATAACGACGCAATACTCATCCTTAACAGTTTACAATTGCTGTCTGCATTGGAAAACGATACCACTTTTAAACTCGTTTATTTACTTAACATAGCTGAGCAACTCTGCGTAAAAGAAATCAATAGGCGATGTGATGCAAAGTATGTTCTATTGTAGAGATATCTCCCGCGATCGGCTTCCCACCGTGTTGAACTACGAATGTATTTAAATAGAAAATTTCCAGCGATTCTTTAGTTACAGCTAGCCATTACAACGGTGTGTTGCGTTCAATCGATGTTGGATTATAAAGATTGTCGCTTGTAGTTTATGATATGTGATCGTTATATATACACACTACGTGGACAAAGGTAAAGTTGTTTATCATTTGACAAAATAAAGTACATTTATTTCGTTTCATGTTGATATACCACTTAATGTGGTATAACATATGTGATTTAATAATTAGCTTCAATGTAAATTAAAGGGTTATTCAGCCATTTAATGTGTATGTGTATCCTATATTGTCTGTTTACGTATATGGTATCAATAAATAACGAAATGCGATAAACTTCATATTCTCAGTGGAAATATGTTTTGAGATGAATAAACATATAACTATCAACCAAAATATTAATTGAATTTGCATTTTAGTACATGGGGTTTTATGCATAAGTAATGTTCACAAGGTGAATTATAGAAACGAATTGCCATAACTTGGTTGACTTGCGTGTTCACATACACAAATACTTATTATAAATGTGCATAAAGGATTTTACTCAACTTAATCCCTTTAACTACATACGACCGTCGTTTAAGTTCATATGCTTACATTCATTCGAGAAGGTTAAATGACATACTACAAAAACATACCAAAATATGTGAACAGGTTCTTTGAAATAGTACGCCTCACGAGCTCAAACGTTGGTCATTAATTTTATTAAGTTGCGAGTTTTTTTCAGCACTGTAGACTAGTTTTGACATAATGGGTGTCTTAATATGCAAAATGCATTTGTAAAACAAAAAATAGATGACCGATATACGCATGCGTATAGCATTATTAAAGCACAGTTAACATTCAAGTTGCTCGGTCACATCTGTTATATTATTAAAGATGCATTCAAGATATATTGATTCTGAAAATGATTCTGTAGTCAAAGGCTAAACACGAATATTTGTAGAAGAAGTATCAAGACAATCTACCTCGGTTATTTGTTCAACTGAGAATGTCTTTGAAAGCAACAAGTTAACCTGCGGGCTCAAACTTCGCCTTGCTATAGCTAAAAGTAAACTGGATGCGGCGAAAATGTTTAATACTATGTCTTTATATGTGTCGTGTTCTGAGAAAACTTGGCATAATGCTTGTGCGTAAATTGTCATCCCAGATTAGCCTGTGCAGTCCGCACACGCTAATCAGAGACAACAATTTCCGCTTTTATGGAATTGTTTGTTTAAATGGTGCCCCTCCTTAGCGAAAATCCAGTTTAGGCGTACTCGTCGTCCCTGATTAGCCTGTGCGCACTGCGACACATATAATCTGTATGAATAACTGTCTGCACGCCACCTTGCCAAAAAGGATTACAAGATCGTTCGTGCGTTGATATTGGTTGTCAACTGTTTATCTTATCGATTGATGTAATACCACATGTAAGTTATGTGTTTCTCGTCAGCAAATTTCAACCCGGAGGAATACCTAGCAATAGGAGGTATTTAGATGTATTGTAACAAGCAGCCCTAATCTGCACCGATATAGCTCCGTAACAATGTTTGTGGTCTGCAAACGTATGTACACATCTTTACAAGTTGCTGATTAAAAAAGTTTTAATCACATAAACAAAATAATAATAATAATAATAATAATAATAATAATAATAATAATAATAATAATAATAATAATAATAATATGAATTAATCTAAAATCACCCGCACAGACTTGTAAAGAGCTACCTGGTCAACTATAAAGTCACGAAATGTTTCTTGGTCTCATTATCTGTCATCTCCTGACCAGCCTGCCTGCGAATGCTGGTCTGGAGCTGCGATGGCCGCATATGGCATACGACACAATTTAGCATGACGCGGGTCAAATTAATGTGTGGATAAACCAGATCAACCTTAATAAGTCAATAAAACAGCTTGCGGTTCAGTATCAGTATGTTATTAAACATTTCATACGTATTGTTCTAACCGATACCATTGTTTGATGCTTTCTTTTGTGCATGAATACGGTTTTTTAACTAGGTACTCGGGTTTTAAGTGGGATTGGAATCTCATAACATGTGCCTCGTGTTAAACAAGTCACAGAACGAGGTTTGCTAGTCTCCCTACACACTAGCGTGTCAACCCAACATAATATAATTACTTCTTTAATCAAACAATGTAATCTGAACGAAGACAAAGGCAACACTGACATCACAGTTGTGTTGTTTTGAGGTTAAGTGTCTCTCCGCGCCTCAGAATGTACTATCATGCCATGAGAAAGAGGAAGGAACCGTGTGCATATTAATTAGTTCATGCTTTTATATTTCGTTTTGTAATTTGTATAAATTGTGATTATGCTAGGGATCAAAAGTGAACATCTCTTTTATAAGAATATATGGTTTTATGTCTTCTGATGTATGTGTGATTGTTTTGTTGTAATTCCCCCTGAATATCTGGCCCGAAATAATGTTTAGTTCATTTAAAACACTGATACTTTGTTTAGCGACTTGATGCGTTTAAACAATATGGTTCTTTGTCTGAAATTTATTACACATGCATTACTGTATCCATTAATTTTATCATTCATCGTCTTAACAAGTATGTACACATTATGTGTTGTGTCCTCTCATGCGACACTTGACGCCGTTAGTAAACAACTGCATATATAAATAATCATTGAAATAATACAAAAATGTTGTACGCCTCTGTCAATAATAAGCTTGTCACATATCGTGCATGGCATATCGTCGTGACTTCAATATTCATGTAAATCTTCGCCTGTATGATCTTATATTTAATATGTGAGCGTCAATACTTGATGAATTAATTAATTCATCGATCATTTGATTCCTAGTGCCAATAAGGGGAGGACATAAGTGATACAGAAAACTCTTAGGAAGCAAAAGGCATTATCGCTGTTTCTTGAATGAACTCATGTAGATGTGACTGGACGAAATACTTTGGTAGTCGATAATGAGTAATACATATGTGTTTTATATATATCTAATGGTGTAAATGGATTTAAATAAAAGATGGTAGAAAAGAAATAAACATTACACCAGTTGCACAAAAATTTAACATGTTCTGATTTGCAATTATAAAAATATCGTTTTTATTATGCCACAAACATACGTGATTGTATTTAAAACTTGTCCATTACGTAGTATTGAGTGAGTTACATTATTAATGACTTATCAAATATAAAACTTAAAACTGTGCCACATAGGTGATGTTAACAAATTGACATGAGTGATGGGTTTTCTTGACCATTACTTTAGTATTTAACATTGAAATTAAATTTATATCAAACAAAATATAATTTTCAATAAAAAAAGAACACTTTCGTTTTATTTTTTCAGAATAGCGAAGAATGTTCGAACATGAAGCCCGTGTCACTTCCACACTTGCCGAATACACACAGGTCATGTAATGAGACTGACTTGGATTGGTAATGGTGTGACATTTCATCTGGTTATGACGTCTCGAAGATACGATTCGATCTCACGAGTATTACAATAAAGGCCACTTTCCTTCCATGGCGCTCCTTAATTACCAATAGCCAATGTTTGAGTGATGGTTTCGGGTAACAAATTTCATAGCGTGAATGAAACTAATAAGAGACCAGACCATCCGTTTCAGCAATTATAAAGGGATAAAACTGTCGAGCTGATTGCATAGCATCCAAACATAGATTGATCTTCTCATAGCATTGTGGATTGTTTTTGTCTGTTTTACAATCCTTCACATTTGGATAAAGGAGAGCGAGAACAAGGCAATGGATCGCATTCATCGCCGTTGATATATATGCATAACGCCAAGGATAAAATATCACATGAACAATAATTGCACAAGCGTCGGGGATAATTTATGCAGCACTTTTATCAATACGCGGACTATTTCTACCGGTTATATCAAGATGGCATATTATAGTTCCGGGCAATCGCATTTCCTATCTGTATGTTCTCCTTTCACGTTTGTTTACCACAATGCTACTACACTTGTATGTGAATGAAACGATCGGCGGATCAAGTATGTTACAGGACTCGGCGGACAAAGTATGTTACAAGACTCGGCGGACCAAGTATGTTACAGGACTCATTATGAGTTGATAACAGCAGTGTGGTATTGTATATACTTTAAGGAGGTATTTATTACAGCTGTCTACATAATATCTGTAGATGTAACACACTTCGAAGTGAGCCAGTATCCGGTGACTGTGTAATAAATAGACATATAATACAATGGAATATTACTGATTGGTGGAGATATTATTTGGACAATTCTGCGTTTTGACATTGAATGCAATATAGTAGTGTACAAAGCTGTCGCCATACATTGAAAATATGTCTACTGTTTGGCGAATGGAAAGTATAAGTTGAAGCATTCTTTTGGACTTTTAAAATTTGTTTCAACGGCAAAATTAGATTAAGGAAAATCCCTATACAAATGATTTATTTTGTTTAGTACCTGAAAATCCATAATAAGATTACAAACAGATACGGTAAAACAAGTCAATTTATAAACAAGACAAAACTTTGCAAAAGGAATGGTCTCATTTGACGGTAAAACTACGATATTCATAGTGAGCGAAAAATGATTGTTTGAGCAATTGAAAGTTATGTATGCAAGATAATTCCAGTTGACAAGCAAAACATAAATGCAACGTGTTTGCAAAGTTTCTCGAGCAAAATGAAACGCGCCAAGTGCAAAGTCAGTCACGGGTCTTTGAAAATGTGTACCTTGATTGGACTTGGACTTATCTATGCAATTATTCCAACAGGTAAGTGCGTTGTATATTCCGAAAACAAATGTTATTACACTGAAATCGCAATTTCTGGCTGTTTATACGGTTTTTCGAAAAGCCTTAGTGCAAGTAACCTTAAAAGACTTAATCGTTATGGCGTGTGCAAATGTTCATTACAATTATGGTCGTAATGGTCAAATAAGTATGTTCAACATATTATGATTTTAAGTAATTAAAAACGCATATATGTCAATTATCAATACAGGTTATAAATGACAAAAAACATATCATTTTTTATTTAATTACTGATTTACTTTAATAATTTACAAACTACTGATGACTAGTACGCATTTTGTTGTAGATAAATTGCAAACGGCTAACCCAATCTGGTAAAATGAAAGAATCAATAAAAATGTTTTGACTAAGTTACAAGATATACGTACCATGTGTTATTTGGCGCCTCATTAACCCATCCGATAATAATTTAGTAAAACTTACAGTAAAGCAACCCGTTTTTGAACGACATCTTTGTAAACACAATACGCACTTACATGTATCTTACAATGGTATGTGTTCTTAAAACTGTGTATGCCCCTGTACATGATTACCAATCAGTTTCAAATATACAATAACTAGCATAAGTAACAAAATCCAAATAGGTATGGACTGCGACTTTAGTTTTCTAAGATTATCTTTAGTTGTAGTGTCCTACTGTTTTTCAACGTAATGTTGCATGCAGAAGTTGCCGTCCACTCGTAAGCCCATATTGTCAATGTAAGCTTTGAAAGAATGCTTCCAGAATATGGATGTACATACATTGGCCAATTAATTTGACAGCAGTCGTCTCGCTTATCTCATAGTACATTGTAGCTCTTATCGTATCCTTAATGTACTGTTGATATGTTAACAATCCTACATACACACACTTGTTAACATAATTTCTTTGCCAATCACCAAGTCCATTGGGATATTGGTGTGTGCATTACTTAAATTTATTTACTATACCAACAACGGTATAATGTGACCGTTTTCGAATTATTATATATTTATTATGTCTGAAATAATGGTTATTATCTGGCATTTATATATACCATAATGATCCTGACAGTTCGAGCAACTAACAATCAAACATTTTCTTAGCCCAACGAGCTTATGTAGATCTATTATGTAGATCTATTATGTAGATCTTATAATGCATGTCTTTTAAGATGATAAGTTTGATACATTTGTTTTTCAAATATGTCTTTTGCATTTACATATTTACGAATGTTGCTTTGTGAACCAATTACATTATAACTATTATGCATTATATATTGAGAGTTGAGCTGGTTTTCTGCAAATTTAGGTTATAATTCATTTATCTTCGAATTTGTAATATCGATTATAAACATATTTGGTGAAAGTATCGTTTAATAAATTTTAACAATGATTTATTATGCATTCGTGTTTCATAAACAATATATTGTACATGTAAAGTTATATTCTGTTCCAAATGCATCTTTGACCAATTAAATCCGTTGTTATAAGATGTACATATCTCTTTATGTGTGCGGTATTCAAAATCACTTTCACATTGATACTTTTCATAGATGTATGGCGATTGCAAAACACATGACCCGTTATATGAGAAAAAAATAAAAACGTTGTTAAACCGGTCAGTATCAAATAAATAAATAAAATGCTTGTGTGATTTTCAACGTCCTAAGTTCTAAGCTTAGTTACTCAATACCATACATATGAAAATATGTACATACCACATGTTCTTAACAACATTATTTGAATAATATTTCAATGTAAAGCTAACATTAAAACTATACAACGATCCTAAATTGTATATGTGTTTGCTTCTGTATATGTAATTTGTAGGCATACTCTGGTTTTGACTGTTAAGAGTGTTAATTAGTTTGATTAGCAGATGTTTGTATATGTATTTGTTTTTAAAGAAATATATTAAATAAAATACAAAAACGTAACGTCGTTCGGCGAAAAATATATATATAAGACATAATATTACACAAAACAAAGATGAATCAGTGTTGATTTTATTTTTATAAAAGAAGTATATAAAATACTATGATTGCCAAACACGCATGTTCAAAATATTTTATTTATAGTAAACAACATTCTCGTCAATGCTATTTATTGAAAGACATGCCGCTAACATATCAGTGAAGACTCAAATAAGTTCATCAATGAAAAGCGCTTTCTGTGAAAGCTGTATACCTGAGTTTCGATTCAATTCTGCATAATATACGCTTAACTGTTTAAGATTGTATATGCATTAATGTTTTATCATGTTCAGGCCCGTATTGTAGTTATACGTGTAGAGACAAAAATAACAGAATATAATAAACAGTGAAATAAACATAACTGTATTTAATCGAATAATAATATGAATTCACTATGTCAATGTAAAGACAATTTTCACATAATATTTTATATATTTTTAAAATCAATGTAGTCAGTGAAGGTCTTGTTATGAATTAGAATCGATAATACGAAAATAGTTATTGAATCACAATTATCAACCATTTTAACAAGATACATATGATTAATTAAACATTGAGCAAAAAATCAAGGTACACGAACCTTTCACTGAAGGAACTTTTAACTGGACATTGGCCAAACCATGTGACGTTTTCAGACTGTTCATAACGTCAATATGTGTATATGTAATATCATTGTTTAAGTATTTGTGTACTTAAATTTGGGTCTGTAAAACTTGATGATTAAAATGGGAAAAATAAATATATTTTATCCATGCATATGTTTATTGTATACATTTCGAATTCAATTAATCTTTTTACTTTATTTTACTTCGCAAAATGATGCATGGATAATACAACTATAGTCAGTGTATTGCTTATTTAAAAAAAAAACAAAAAAACTGACTTAATCAAATGGAACTACCATCGCTACTTATGTCCTCAGATTGTCCTAATTACGTTCAAATTTCGGACTATAATTCATGAATATTTTAATAAATTGCATTTAATGATTCGATAAGATGACTCAGCTCATCATTTTTTTTGTTAAGCATATTTAAATTAACAAAAACGAATTCTATGCGACGGCTTATTTCACTGGCCAATGCTGGTGTACGTGTTGTTATACACACAGACAGTTTCCAGACAAAAACACAAGCATATTTATAGCATGTATGAATTTTCGATCAAAGCATATGACTAACTGTTATCAACCGATCCACGGCGCCCCAAACATGTCCAATAGCTGTCGTGAATAATTTATCTCGTCAATGGAATATAATATAAAAGAAGTTCGCGTTTATTTGTTCGAACCAGCATAAACTTATGTTCAATAACAGACGTATAATAGAAAGAGAAAGCAATGCTCGCACCCCACCAAAGGTTTCATTGAGTAATCTGAAATTGAAATATTAGCCTGCCTTTTTCATAAACATCGTTCCATTCGCTGTTTTGTGAGACCATTCTACGAATGCTTTTCTGTATATTACTCTTATCAAATGACGATAAACGCATGCATTGTTTGAAACAGACATTAATTGCGTATTTTTAAGTTTCTCTCGCATTGCAGTTGTCAATCCGAGTTTGTAAAATATACAGCCATTGTTTCTCTCTCACCAAGAGGTGGGACGTTTTAAGTTTCGAAGACATATTGCGTTTGCATTTAATAATAAAAGAAAAGAGTGATAAGAAATTGGTATGGTCTCTTTCTTTTTAAATCCATAATTATATTACAACAAAGTACTATACGATACATAAGTAAATGTGAACTTTTGAGGTCGAAGAGACAGACACAAGTGATTAGTTTCAGTGTTCACAAATTCACGTTGGACGACACGTGGGTCCTGAAATACATGTTTTCCTCTTTTCATATAAATAAACCTAAGTTATGCATTTAAATTTTAGGATTTATCAATAATGATCTGCTGAAAGCATCAAATGATGGTTTTAATAAATCGCTAGTTACCTAAAATATTAAATTTATACTATAATAGTTATTATATGACGTCAACGTGCTACTTACATATACGTATATCTGCATTTGAGAGAAATCGCATTGCCTTACAAGAAATGATTTTAAGAAGATAACATCTTAGTAGGAATAGGTCAAAGTGCATGTATCATACAATTATTTAAAATCTTTTCATATTGACCACATCATCAGGATTTTGAATGAACATTCCGAACAGCCCTCCTTACAAGGGCGGAGATCATATACGCTATAATTTCTTTGACACCAATTCTTACAGTAATGTTCAGTGATAACGTCAATTTGTTACCAACTATCCTGCGTATCTTTATTTACTTACAACGTGGTCTACATCTGCATTTGCATTGGAACAGGCTCCATTGGAAAGAGTTTCATGTATTTTACAATATTAACAAGATTGGCCGCCACGGGCGCAACAAATAAGGCTGCAATTTATCGTTATGATCTTTATTTCCCTCTTATTGTGCGTGTAATGTACATGTTATATACCATTGCTTTTTCATAGCGATAGCTGTTAAACTTTGCCAACGTATAAAATAAACGTGTACAGAGCCAAGTACTATGCGTTGCAGAAAATGATAATAATGTTTGCCTCTTTCAGTCGCCGCCATTGACTGCTACCACTGTGTCTCACTCCAAGGTGATCACACGAAATGTGAGGATGTGTTTGCAAGGGATATCACCACTGAGCACTTGATTGCCCGGGAGTGCATGGCCGGGTACTGGAAAGGCAGTCACTGTATCAAACTCAAGGGCAAACGAAGTAAGTCGTGATTTTTGTCGCTTAGGTGTTAATGATGTGTAAGGCAAGCCGAATTTTTCGTAGAATTTGCATGCTGACATCAACATAATAGTCCTCAAACGCTTTGAAATTGTGTGCACGTTTTAAATAAAACGCTTAATCATTGATTATCACAGATGATGACTACTCGGAAACATGCATTAATTTACATCTATTTCAAACTATAGATATTTTATTTACTTATATGTCCAAATTATGTAATACAAAATTGATTTAATTCTCAGTGCTTAAATTGAAACACTGGATTACTTGCCATGCTTTATGCCTTGTTATTTCCATGTCATGGAGACATACAGAACTTATGGATGCATATATAAGTGGAATTCATTCATATCGGTTCTTACAGTATCGATTTCACAGCTTCTAGTTTTGGCTCATGTTCCCCTCTATCTAATGATTCTGCTAGATTTGCTAGAAATGTCTGAATAAGTTAAAAGATGATAGATTGTGCGTTGTTTTCTTTGACAGAAAGGTTCAAGTGTTCTTGGCAGCTCATGTTTAAGGACCTTTAATAATATTATGTCCGTATTATACGCTACGGTATAGGTCACATTATACCGATGTTGGTATCGTATAGGCGACTTATGGAGGGGGGTCGGCAAAAATAATCATATTTACAACTCAAACGTAAATGTCGCTACACAATTAGCGATAAGTAACATCTAAGAGGACAACATTGAACCAAGCGTTATGATGTTTAATATAATAACGCAACAATGCCATTTACAAGTATTTCTTTTGACTTTTATTAACTTGTGGACTTGTCAATTAGGACGTCATAATGCATGTGTCTATGTCTTTTCCAGTTGACGGAACTTCGATTTTGATCCGACAGTGTGCACAATCTGACTGGGGTAGTCGTTGTGGAATTATTGAATTCGATGCCAAGGGTAACCATAACTTCGAGGACATCGACGGTTGCTTAGAATCGTGTGATTATGATGGGTGTAATTTAGCAACGACGCCAATGTATAATATTGCACTTATCCTCTCATCTGTGATGTTTGTTTTCATTCAAGCGACAACCTGAATATAAAAGTTTAGACAATATTATACTCGAGGGGTTGCTCGATGTAACAATTTTGATATCAAGACATACATTCCTTTGTGAAAAATTACACCAAGGTTAACAAATTAATATATTAATAACTTTATATTTGCTTCAAATATTAAGCTATTATATGGAATGGTTTCGTTATGGTCCTTTCTCTGTCAAAAGAATCACTGAAACACTCGTTTGTTATTAATTTAAATTTAACAAAGAAGCATGTTTAAAAAATTGTATTTGAACCACATTTACTGTATAGCAATTATTTTGTACAAAGCGGTGTATGGCATTGAGAACACATTGACAATATACGAAACAAACCTTTTAAACATTATTAAATAAGTTACAACGGTCAAAGAAAACGCGTGTGTGATTTAAACATCTTGAAAATATATTATGGAAAAAGCCTAACACGTAGGCTTTCAAACATGTAAGTCAATTAGAAAACATAGAACAAATATTAATATCATGATAAATCATTCTATTAAAATTGTTACAAAGTCGACGGTTCGAAATCGAATAAACAATAAGACATACTGGTCATCTCTGTCAAGCCACGTTTCAATTTTGCTCACTTGTGAAGTATTTATATAAATATTGTTGATTGTTGTACATCGATAAATAGTTTTTTCTGCATTTTGCTTTTTGTCTTGTGTCCAATCCAAAAGAGGTTTTCCACTCGCTGGAAGTGAAAGTGGTTAAAAAAATTAAATAGTGTGAACGTTTATATATATAAATATATTTCTTGCTTAAGTATGTTGGTGACAAACATCAATTTAGAATTAATAATGAACAAAAACATAATGTGTCATCATAGAATATGTTAAGTAAATGGCACCTTATTTCTTTTTTAAAATGGTTCCTTACGTAAAAGACAATTAAATATTTAACCTCCGCATCAATATGTTGTTTAACATTATGACCACTTCAAAATGTTGCTTTTCACCTTGAGATGCGTTAAATGCTTGCAATAGTTCTAAACATGCTTACATGTGTTGCCCTTTTTATTTTACACATTACAAATGCCAGTAATGCGAAGTGAAAATCAAATGTATTATACTTGCTATAAACAAAAAACTGCAATTACCTACTTAAAATAAATGTTCCAATGTTTCAGGGTGTATATGCTTCTAACAATATACATAATACCTGAATATGCTTGAACTCGTGTATACTATTTACATCAAGATTTTTTTATGCACAAACTGTTCTTTGAACTTTAACATGTGAATGTTAGTTCCTTATTTCACTAAGTTGATTCTATGGTTTCATAATAAATATTCCTCAAACGCAATACCTGATTATCAGATATGTTTGAGCACGTGCATATTTGTACATCCAATATTGTCTTATTATGACAATAAGATTGCTCTAACTTGCGTATTTATAAAATATCTCACGTATTTGATTTATAATTTATAGAACAAATACATGTTTGTAGTATAAGTTTTCGTTTGCAGAATAAATTTGTTCTTCACACACAATTCTAGTTGTTAAAGCGAGCATTTACGATCTATGCAGAAAAATTCAAAACAGATATAATGTTGATAAATAAAAAAATAGAATAAAGTCGACACTACTCACAGCGCGTCGGTAGCGTCTAGAACTTTGTGATTATTAATTTCATTGAAGTAAAATAAATTCGATTTATGGAACCGTTATAAGACAGTTAATATATTCATGTATTTGGTTATGATTGAGACAATAAAATGATGACATTAAAATCGTAAATACTCGCTTTAAGTGACCGTGACTGCACATTTGTATTTGTGTTTTATATGTACACATGGTTATAAATGTACACATCGTTCTGTTTAAATCGAAAGCTGCTGCATCGAATACTTTAAGGGGACTTGTTCACAGTTTGGCATAATGGCTATTCAAAACAAACTAAAACACTCTTTAGTAGAACAAATGTTGCAAGCAAAGGTTCGTTAAAGGATACCCAGCAATCAAACTCGGTAAAGTAATAAAGCGTGTGTAACACTTTTCATCGATAGTGTTGAAAATACGTTTACTAATATCAGCGTTGAAAAAAAAGCGCTTTTAATTTCAAAATCCTGACAGGTGCAGTTTTTGTGCGTAAGCTTGTTTTCATTGCTGCTGTGTTATTGATACATATTTTAAATCATTCATATTCGATCGTTTTTTTAATTGAAAAAATATATAAAATAATGCATTTTAAGAAAAAAAATTAAATTCAATCTTTTGCAAATATTTGTGTATGTCATTCAACAAACACATATGGTACTCCTTGCTATTTGTAAACCGACGCCAATGTTCTATGCATATAACGTATTTCTCATATTGCTTAAAAAGCCTTGTGTACGATGAATGTAATGTTATTGTGATAAGTATTATCATACAATATATATGCCATTTTAACGATATTCGTTTTGCACATTAAATATATGAAACCTTGTTAGTTTTATAGTGTTTAAAATATTGGTTGCGGATAGCATTTGTTTGAATTTTTCGTATTCATTCAATAAATATTAAGTTATTATCAGACATGCTAAGGATTCATGTCATCAACTAAAAAATCCCATAGGCTATCGTTGTCGTAAATAATTAAAGAAGTAAATAAAATACGATACAATGAGAGAAGACCAATTATTTGTACAAACCGTTGGTTTGAAAGGTATTAGTGTTTTTTTTATAATTTAATGAAATGGCATACAATCATAAACAAGAGCTGTACATGACGAAAGACCTGACAATGACATCAATATACAACAACTTATCAAATGTCCATTCGAGAATCGATTAAAGGAGTTAATGACGCATTTGGTCGTTTTTTTAATTTAAACAATATATAAAATGATGGATTTTAAGATTCTTTCAATTTCAATCTTTTGTCGAGTATGAAAACTTCTTTCTCCATTCATGTTGTGTAAGGTAATGTGTTCTTTTCCTGACTTATTGTGTTAATTGTTTTATAATTAAAGCTGTTCTCTCTCTTTAAATGATTATATACAGTCTATTTAAATGCATTCAGCTTCCAAAATTGTAAATTTCAGATGCGGTTATCATTCTTTGCAAATGAATTTGATGTCATCATGTTTATACGAGGGCGTTTAACATCAAACTTAGAGCTCAAATCTGTTCCCCATTCCATATAAAAGTATCAATAGAATGCCTTGATAGGTAACCATCATTATGCAAACTATAAGAACATGTTTCCCTTGAATATAGATTTTTCTCATTGTTGGATGCGTCAGTTGAAGGCGAGTTGTTGTTACAACCAATTAACAAGTACACAACATTTCTGTCTCGTCTACAAACGATCCATCTTCAACATCCGTAACAGCATCCATTAAGGAAAAAACTGTGACACTGTAGTTCAAATGAGTGACATTCAAATTTATACTCGTCTTAAAAACATTATTTTGAATGCAGTATACTTTTCACCATTGCATACAATCTACATCGTTTAATTAGGCTTTCTTATGTATGTTAGTATGTCCACGGCTTTGTAAATGAGAAAAAAAAATGAATTTCAAACTTTTAATACTTCATTGTATATGCATGTGTAGTATGTGCAAAACATAATGGATTGAAGACATGCCAATTGACACAAACTTACAAAACATAAATGTAGCATAATGAGCGAAGAACTTGATGTACTTTCAAGTTAAAATATGTTGGTTATGAAAGGGAGTTATAAAGACTATATAGAAAATATCGGAATAATAAAAACAAAGAAAGAAAAGTGTTGATTTTAAATATAACATTTCTCTGAAAGCGAATAATTGAATACATCTTCGTCTTGAGGAATGTACATGTAATGCTAAAGATTTCCGATATCAACGTTTATTTATAGGTATGTGCAAGTACTTCTCATATGAAGTTCCACAACATATGACGGCCGGAAGGACTTCAATGTTTTATACAGCAAACGTTGATTTGCTTCCGATATATAAACGTGCTATTAGCAATCGGAAGACTGTCATTGAACTTATTTCAAAGTATTGATTGATTTTTCAGACGAAATAAGAGTAGTTCTCAACTGCGAAATTTTAATTTCTGTACGTTATTAGTAAATAAACATGTAAACTTTAAACAACAAGTAAATTGAACTAACATTTCATTAATACACACATAGTTAATCTGAGCTGAAAAGAAATGTCCAGTAAACAAAATAGCAAACACACATTGACGAAACATATCACGAAATGAAGTGTTTTACATGTGGTATAATCGAATAATACTATTGTCTGTTGTATGAACAAAATACTGGCATATATTGTTAGGACCAGATCCCGCGCGACACGACAAGTTGCAAGTTAACCAAAAGCGAATAACTTTTCAAATACTCGTTTATTTTCAAGTAAGAAATGTTACTAAGGAATAATATCAATCTCTTTATAAATATAGAATCTTATACATTTGTGTTTACTATGTTCACTTAAGGTAACACATATTTTTATTTCCACAATGTTTATCTTACTTCAAATATTTTAACAAAAGATGTGTAGAAGATGTTACTAATGAATCTTACTTTTTCTCTCATCAGAAAATCCCAGCCTTATATAGTACTCTTAATGGCACACTGCGCCCTGTGCCGAGCACACGGCGCAGCGCGCCCTATGCTGTGCAATTGTGCGGGGCGCAAAAAATAATGTGCCGAGCACAATTTAAAAATGCGCCGGAAACAGGTGCTCGAATGATATGCCAAAAAATACAAGTTCTTGTCTAGATTAAAAAATACAATACAATGTAAACAACAACAACATCATTAAGGAATATAAAGACCTCAAATGGCCGTTTCCTTCCATTTCCAATCGGGTACATTTTGCTTCAAATACTTTAAAAACAATAGAATAACACTATGTAGCCTGCAGCTTAGCTGAATGTAACCTGGCAACGGGTACAGTCAAAATCAAGATGGCTGCCAATACTTCCACAACTAAATGTGCTTCACTTTAAATAGAGATATCTGTGAATTACAAACGTTTTAAGTGTTAATATTTACTAAAAATCTGAAAAGTAGCACTCTTAATTGATATGCATGGATACTGTTATAAATTTCTGACGGAAAACGTTATGCTTTAACAAACAAATATCTGCCTCGCAAAACAGGAAGTAATTGTAAACAATTGAATAAATGCACAAAATTGATTCTAGCCTGTATATGCAATTCTATTGACTGGTCATTAAATTTAACTGGTCAGCAATAATTATTATGTGACCAGGCGAGGCTAGACAACACTTTGTGAGGCGAGTAATACATCAAGACATTGGGGTAAGAAGCTTAAACAATTTATACAAATAATTTACACTGTTCAACTAGAATGAGTGTCACTGGGGTTTAACAGTATTGCGCATTTTACGCACGGAGTAAATCCGAGGATTAGTTAAGCGTGATTCCATGAACTCAAAAGTAGGTGAACTCGGTAATTTATCAATCAGATCTTTTGATTATTCATATCAGTTCACGTTTATATTTCTGGATGATTGGATCTTTGGTGAATATTTTAATGACAAAACATTTTTATGAATAATTAATTCAATATGATGTTTGGGTAATATAATAGACCACTATAACATTGTGAAAAAAGCCAATATTTAAAAACTAATTTCCTTGATCCCAATATGGAATAATCGTGTTAACGCCGTTAACCTATACAATTACGCAAAGATTTAGCTAGGGATGCAAAATCTCATTGTTCGGTTTGTCCCATGAGAAAACTTTAGAATTAACCCATTTATGCCTAGCGTCTAGAAAAAAAGGCCTTGGCAAACAGCGTAGACCCAGATGAGACGCCGCATGATGCGGTGTCTCATCATGGTCTATGGTGTTTGCTTAAAGGAATTTCGTAAGAAATATTCTTAAAATAGAAATAAATATACCAGACATCCCTAATTTTGGAAATGAATTGATCCATTTAGAAGGATGGGAGAGTCCACTCGGCATAAATGAGTTAATAAGTTAAATCGTACCAACGAATGTCTATAGATACTTTTGACCTGGTAGCCTGAATCCCAGTTCTTACAAAATCAAATGCAGTAAGAGGCGAAGCACAGTTGTTGTTTTTCTTATATTGCGGCTTTTATTGCCATTTTCCAATCAACTGAAGTCGTACTTCCCGGGCTAGAAGGAGTAATTTATACGCATGGTTAGAATAAGTGTCCGAGATTCCGATTGTAATAAAATATGACGACGTGGGTTTGCAAAGCACACCGTAAATATAATAATGCAAACTAAATTGAATGAATTTATTACTGATATGAGTTATCCATTTTTCGGATGATTACATAGTAGAGATATAATGGATATAAGTAGCCGTTATAATTACCGCTTTTAGTCATATTATGCCTTACGTTACAACTGTAATGTCACTTGTGGGTCAAATTTGATGAGTTATATTTATCCGAAAATAACACAAAGAATATTTAAGCACAATAATTCATTCGTTCAATACATAAAGTCTTCTTCCTTCTTGGGCGTTCTCTGATTTAAAGACTCAATTTAACGGATTAGCTGAAACTAATTCTGATTCCTTTCAATATAGGATCAATTCTTTGAACCAGGACGCGCTTTCGTCTTGCAAATAGTATAAATTGCGATGGTAAGTTGACCAAGCATGTAATATTTCAAACCGTATTACAATCAAAATTTTATGTCCGCAACGCTTACAACTCGTTAGATCTCCACTTCAATGTGTACAGAGATGTCAATCTGTTAATTAAATGGTTGAGGTAAGTTCTGTGTAACTTTTATTTCCGGTTATGTCTTATTTTTGCGCTGTTCACGCTCCCGCCTTTGCGGAATTTATGACTACCGCGAATATGTAAATTATTATTTAGATAACAACGTTCTTATGATTTGTATTTTATTTTGAATGAAATTGGCATGACTCTCTCTCAAATGATCGGCAAATGTTATGCTATGAGTCAAAAAAGACCCCCAAAATATTTAAGAGTAGGGTGGAGTATGGAAAATATAGCACATACGGACAATCTTAAATATGAAATACAAATAACCTGCAAAATCTCGTGAAGTTTAAAGATTGTCTGTATGTTTGTTGCGACGCATTTCTAGTATCATAAGACCCCTGTGTCTGTTGAGCAAATCATGCATTTATAATGCTAGTGAGCGTGTTAAACTATCCTCGGTAACTTTTCTCAGAGTGCAGATCGACGCGTTTTACAACGCAATTTCCTCTTCTCTAGCCTCTGACATAACGCAATCATGTTCTAGCAAAATTGGTTATGCCTTTCGTCTTTTTAGAGAAAGGTTACACGAAATTGATATGGACATTTAACATTCCAAATTCTAAAATGTTATTACTAGAAGTTTGATATGACGGAAGAGTTTATGTAAAGTTTAATTATACTAAATGTGTTGAATTTCTTTTACATGGACAACTGTTTTTCTTAGTCTTATTTCGTGTTGTTTTTCATCCGCACGTATACAAGTAGAAGAATTCCACTAAATTGCACTGAATATGTCATATCGACATATAAATCTAATCCCAGTCAAATGCGTACAGATACAATAAACTACAAAAATGGTTTATTGTATAGTTTCCATATTTTTTGGATATTGTCCTTGTATAGTGGATTTTACTTTAACGCTGATTTTCGTCAAACATTCGATCTCATTTTAAATTGTTTCATTCTAAATATACATTTGAACGCTGTTGTTTTTTCTTTTCAATCGATTGTTTTGTGACAAAAACACAATCCGCATAGTTTAAAGAAATATCATTTGAGATAGATAACTGTACTCTTTATTACCAGATCAGTTCTCTTAAAGAAAATGTTTCCTTTCACTGAAAGCGCTTGATTGAAGCCAATAATTGCGGGATGCCCCAAAAGGCCATTAACTTATTGCGCTTAATTGAAGCCAATAATTGCCGGATGCCCCAAAACGCCATCAACTGATGGTGCTTAATTGAAGCCAATAGTTTATGTATGTCCCAACACGCTATTTACTGATGGTGCTTAATTGAAGCCAATACTTGCTGGATGCCCCAAAACGCCGTTAACTGGTGGTGCTTAATTGAATCTGATAATTGCTGGATATCCAAATACGCCATTAACGAGTCTAGGAAGTAAATTGAGCTCAAAACATCTTGTGAGAAAACAGACTGTCTGTTAAATAACAAATCACTACACTTATATCATTAGGGCAATATTGAATTAAGTAGAATCTTCATTGATTTATGTGATAAAGCTGAAAATGCAGAGACAATTTATTTCGATTTAGGAATTTAGTATTCATTTTTCCACTTAACACATTTTAAATAAAATAAATAGCTTACCGAAAAAAACTTTATAATGTTATGCGTCATTTGTCAATGCAGGAGCAACTGCGTTTATTCTTGAGTCAAATGCTACCAGTCACCATAATTTAAAGGTACTTATGTGCGGATATATTATGGTATTGGAATTAATATTCGGATTGCATTTCAAGAGGAAAAATCGATTTCTATGCAATTACCTCTTTGTCTAATGACTTGAAGTCACATAGGCTCAAAAGAAATCTTTGGAAATCGTTAATTTGGATTTCAAACCAAACTGAAACAATATTTGTTGATAAGTGTGACAAATAGTTGATCATACTGTATCTCTCCGTGTGTGAAGAATTGAGTATGGTTGTTGGCGTCGCTACAAGACTGAGATCATTTTTTTAGTTTTTTAATCAAAAATGTTGGGAGAATTAGTCAGCAGAAGATTTACGAAAAGAACAGAACAAAACAAAACAGAATTATATTCCCATAAACAATATTAAAGTTGTTTATAGTTTATTCGGTAAAAAATATTCATGTACATTTACTATTTAAAAAGTTAAGATATTTCAGTAAATGTTTTGGGTTTCAACGGTGATTATTTCAACTTTGAAAACAACACATATGTGTTATGAGTGTCAAATATATTAACTATACGAAAAATACGAATAAATATATGCATTAATCGTTAATACATATAACTAAATGTATAAATGCATGTACATTTAGTTAGGAAAATAAGGCTTTTGAATTAATACACATATAATAATAAACGTAGAAAATATACATATATGGATGGACTGATAACTACGTATAAAGGAAAACATTTTCGCATAGAACAGAAAAGAAAAGTCTTTATAATGTTCCACGTGTCACACAATACAAGGAGCATGTACGTATTGCGACAACATGTGAGCAGATATTAATCATATAATCAAACATCACAACATTTCATGAAACAACGGAAAAAAACAATAAGTGAAAAACAACATTAGATAGGTTAACTGTGAGGCGATCTTGGACTATTTTATTGGGATATCCTTTCATAGATAACGGATTTACACGTTTTATTTTTCAGTTGAAGAAAACAGCTAGACATAATAAATTAGCGACAAATTGATTGATACCGGTGGAGAATAACAAAAATCGGACTTATTTTTTAACAAAAAAGAAATAAGTGACAATGTAAATGTACACTTGCCAAAAGTATAATTATGTTGTTTTACCATTTTAGTTGTCTGTATTGAAATCAAATACTTATCAGTTATATTAGGATATTGTCAGCCGATAAATAATTTTAAAACAGTATTTCACAATAACTAATGTTGGAGGGCTGTGTAAATCAACTGGTGAAGGATGGAATCATATAAATGTATTGGCGAGGTCGAGCCAGAGGACAGTGAGGTCCTTCTAACTTGCCTTTGCTTCTCGTATCAGTTGGGTTATCGCATTGCTCTACACAGCCTTAGAAACCGGGAACGCCTCAATTCTAAATAGAGATGTTGATGTACTTGTTGGCTGTGGGGTAGGTCGTAAGTCTTCTGGCAAGGATAGCGAAGAAGGTCTTCCCTTCCACGTTAAACAGTTACATGGTATGGAACTGGTCGATGTTCTTGGAGTTCTTTTCCTTAGATGTGAAATTTCCTTCTGCTTCCTTCCAGGCTTCTGGTACTTCGCCTTTACCACCTTCAGGAGTCTCAATAACCTGTTAAGTAGACGAGGGCACATCTTGTACACTTTGTACGGGATGGCGTTAGGTCCAAGAGCAGAACCAAATCTTGCCTTCTTGATGACGTCCTTTACTTCCCCCAATTCCAAATCTCGATGTGCTGCTGGTTCTATGCGATTACAGTGGCCTAGTGCGTCGTTTCTACTGGCGTCGGAATGCGGCTCGTGGATGTATCTTTCTACCTCTTCCACTGGGGTTTCGAGAACCCCTGACCGCTCCTCGTCCAGTAAATTACGAGCAAACTTGTTTGGGTCAGCCATGAACGCCAACCTCTTCTTGGTCCGCTCCATTGCCTTGTTCCTCCTATTTTCCGCTTTCCGCAGAGATTTCAGCTGGGTGTGCTGTATCCCTTAGTTGGGATATACCGCGACGTTCAAGCGATGAACTCCCTCTGTATCGTCGCTTTAACAGTCGGAGTTCTCGTCTCAGGTTATCAATGTATATATCGTGAACATCTCCTTATTTATATGTTTTAACTGTTTATATTACTGATTCTACTGGCGCTTAACTTTCCCGCTGAGTATACGTATTACAGTATCACAAGTCAACCCTCATCTTAGTCACCTACGTCGAAAAACAAATCTTCGTCCCCAACGTTTTAAAAGACAGGGGTCATATATGCTTGCAACAGACCTTATCATCTGAGTTTCAGTACAAAATGTATCAGTATATTTGGATTTCAAAGCAAACCAACGTATACGTTTTCGCCAAACTACAGTATCGCCAATTATAGCGACGTTTTTTGAAGTTCGTGATTACTACGTAGACGCACACATTAATAATTCAAAGCTACTGACACAACTGGGTTTCTGTCTGACCTATGAGGGACACAGATTCATTGACATTTTATGTAGGTATGCCATTGTAAATATATCAGAAGCGTATGTTCGTATGTTGAATATATTTAATAGATGGTAGTGTTATCCTGAAGAATCTTTCACTGTGTACAAAAGAAAATAATGTTGCAGTCTGAATATTACTCCGTACATACTACGTGTATTTCTGCAGATCAAGGTGCATATAAATTCCAATCGGCTGGTGTATGGTAATGTTATCATTTGCAAGGTACTATCAAGACGATTTTCAGCTTATATTCAACATTTTTTAACGTTAGCTCAACATTGAGGTGTGCATGCAAGAGCGATTTTTCCCTTTTCTTTTAATTTCTCTACTTATTATTAGGCTAGCGTAAATAAACCAACAAGAAACCGTCGGAGACGGGTGATGCTCCCCAAAATGTCACAATATTGCACTATATATTCAGATAAAAGGAAATCATCCGACCATAACCGGCTGATAATATGCACATCTCCTGTTGATAGAGAAGCTTCCCATAAAGNCGGTATCGGTGTTCTGACGTCTGCTATGCGGAATATGCTTATTTTTATTATAAGATGATATATTTTAAAGGGATTTACATGTTAAGGGACAGGACAATATGGTAGTTAATAATAGTGATTCGGAATTGATGTTTCTTTTTTACATATTATATGGGCTGAAGCGAAAGGTTATATCCATTGATAGCTTGTACCACTTTGAGAAGAAAATGCAAACTGAACTCTATTGAACGAGAACACTATAAAACTACAGTTGGCAAGAACAACAGTTGTGGTCCACATTTCAATAAATAACCTTCCTGATATCTTCCATAACTTTGATCCTTAATGGAAGATGTCTGCATAAGGTGTTCTGGAAATCAAACATTAACACCACTACCATGAGTTGATATGTGCCATAACGCTTAGAATGACAACATAATATGATAATATATTTGATTTATTCATTTCTGTTATATAAAATGTACCGAGTGCACACATTCTATCTTTTGCCTAGATTCGATAGTTTGTTATTTCATATAGCAATCAAACTCCAGAAACGCAGCAGAACAAAACGGTCTGACTTATTTGAGCGAACACATAGCTAGCGTGTATTCTTGTCGTTGACAGGATGGTTCAAGTGTACTAAATATTTTATTTCAAATGATATTTTCCTTGCATGCGTGTTACGATATCTGAGCTAAGTTTACATTGGAATAAACATGGTGGTATATATATATATACAGTAAAATGTCATTTTATGAAAACAATGACTGCTTTTCAGTTTAACACCAAAGTTTACCGTAAGTGTTAAGTTTAATTAGTTCTATTGCATTTGAATATTGGTTTTTAAAATATACTTCAACATCGCCATTTTCCCGCTTTGTTTTGTTTGGTTTCATTTTCGACGTAGACATGAAAAAACAATGAAATCATCAATATGAATATTTGCTTATCTAGAATTTCAAGTTTTTAAGACAATAAAAATGCCAAATGTATGAATAAGAAATTCTGAAAAATGTACAAATGCCGACACAATGTTAAGGAAACATTTTCCGTTATATATTGATTACTTCAAAATGGTTGATTGCACTTCAATTGAGATTTCATACAATCGATACCACAAAATACAGGTCGTCAGGAACTGCCAAAACAATCACTGGAAACACGTTTAAGAAAGTTGTTTGGCTGAACAGAACGCTTTTACATTGAAACATAGCAACGCCATAGATATGTGTTGTTAATAGTTGGCAATTCTTAGAAATTATTAGAAATTTGCAAGCAAGAAAAACTATTATTGTTGGAAGCTTAAGACGCGTTTCATTTCTTCAACTTCGATAAGATGCTTCCAATATTAAATTGGTGTTGTTGGTGGGATAAAATCACCTAAGAATACGATGGATGTTTTTACAAACATTTTACGCCCGCTATATAGTGAATATTCGTATAGCATATAACTTTAAAATATAATTGAAAGCATCTATCGCCTTACCCGGTTTTATACAACAGTATTCGGTCTCTTTATTTCTTAATTTATCTATTTATTCTTTTGTTTATTTCATTTTATTTTTTTACTTATTATTTATTAATCTTATTATTATTTAAGTGGTTATATAATGATTTTTAAATGATCCCGGTTGTGGATTCATGTATTGAATTACAAATTTTATAAATTGGTATTCAACTGATATTCACCGCTTCTGTCCATACAGACATATTCCAATTAATTCCAGCGAGACCGTTTGATACCATCCTTTCTCAAATTTAATTAGTGCCGTGCAATCGATTTCTAAAGATATGTATTAATGACACCGTTGAATCGTCTAACAAAACAAAATGAACAAAATTGTTTAAATGTTTTTGTGGTACAAATGCAATACTGCTGCAGCTTCTGGAGTTTCACTTCTTTATATTTTATTTTACATGTTTTATATATTGTCATTTTGGAATAGTTTAACAGGATAATATGCATTTTTATATGTGTTATTTCGACATGGTTCACAAAAATTCGACTTTAAAATAGTTCAGCCTTTGTGGTTTTTCATTACATATCTAACTTTCACTTATTAACATACGCACAGACATCACCTTTTCTTCAAGTGCCATTAATTATATAATTTTAATAACAGACCCAACGTTTATTATTGACTGATTGAATGGCCTTGCCGAAGTCGTTGACAACGATGCTTGTGCCGATTGGTATAATCATTCTTCTTTTCCAAAGTGTAATTCTTATTTTAATACTTTTTTTTTTCTCATTTAAATCCAAAGACAAAATATTTGCACAGCCTTATTAAAATTGAATGCCAAGAAGCATAAACCTATTGTTCCCCCGAGTGTTATATTTTAAGGAACCAGTCCCAATAACATGGGTTTTGTCAAAATTAACTTTTTTTTCCAAACTATTGGGAAAACTGATGTAAAATATCGAGGGTTATATCAACTGTGTATTGACAACATGGGAGAAGAACCATATGAGACCTCGTCTTTCGTTCTAATCCTTTTCGAACATGCACTTATTATAAATGTTGTATTATATTCTTTGTAAATCAATGTGTATTGTTCGAAATAAATATGTTTGAACTAACTGTGTTTCCACTCCCATCTAGCAGTAATGTAGTTTCAGCTGCAGACTGAGTTATTTTATATTCTGTTCCATTGATAAAAATACCTTTGATGTTCACTTTTGACAGACACTATTGTATATAGTTAGACATTCGGACAGATACATAAAGTAAACTTTTCGTTTAAAACAAGCACTATCAAGTAGCAGTGAGTGAATGCGATTGTTCCGTTCAACCGCAGCTAATAAGAGGTCGACAAACTAGTCGGATTGCCCCAAAAGACCATAAACAAGTCGATGACGTTATTGAGCGAGCACTCAATGTCTTCGAAGTAAATGAAATAGATTTCCGTTTGTGTTGTAATTTTTTTTTGTCATCAACTGGGGATGGGAAAGATGATTTGTTTGTTACCAAGTCTCTAAAAGATTCTTAACCTATATCTTTACAGAAATGTGTTGATACCTCATGTGTATTGACATACTTTGAGAACTGTGTCATAGTCCCGTAATTATGAATAAATCTCTACTCGAAGAATTAATTAGTTAATAACGCGATTCCGGTCGTTTCTATCTTTCCTTACTTACATTTCAAATCGCCCGCTTTGACGATTTTTTTCGGAAAAAAGTTTTAAAGTGATTAAACATATCGCACCGAAAATAATGCATGTATAAAATCTGTAATATTATTGAATGGAGAAAATACCATACAGTAATTTAAATCAACTCGTCTTGTGTGTTGATAAATCCGTTGTATATTCTCTTTGTCTCAAATTAAAATTACCGTTTACTTCGTTTGACAAAGTTGCAATCCATACGTACACATGCTGAAATCCACAGAATCAAGATAACTGACATAATATAAGCAATGTTATTCCTTAATATCAGTCATGTTTGTTATCCGATTTTAGTCCATTGTTTAGTGTGTCTAAAAGCAATAGGCCCGGATTCTCTCACGGTTTTCCGGATCTTCGGAAAGTGCTAAATTAGCTTTATGTGTCTTAGGAGGCCAGTATTGAAGACATCTTAACTAGACAAGAAATCTAAATCAGACAATCTAGTGTTCAGAGCTTGTTGTTATTTCCGGAATAATAGAGATATATTCTTATTATTAGCAAGTCAGTATATTCATTCCACGTATTAGTTTTGCTATATGTCATGCACTCACCAGATACGAATTCGCGTGACAAAGTTTCAATGCATACGTACACATGCTTAAGTCCATATAATCAAGATAAGTGAAGTAATATGAGTTATGTTTGTTATTCGATTTTAGTCCATTATTTAGTGTGTCTAAAAGCAATAGGCCTGGATTCTCTCAAGGTTTTACCGGATCTTAGGAAAGTGCTTAATTAGCTTTATGTGTCTTAGGAGGCCAGTTTTGAAGACATCTTAACTACAAGACAAGTAATCTGAATCAGACAATCTTTTGTACAGAGCTTGTCGTTATATCCGGAATAATAGAGATATATTCTTATTATAAGCAAGTCAGTATATTTANTATAATCCCTATATTGATATTTTTTTCCATATATATATGTCCTTTGTAACCTGCAGCCAACACAAAGTTGGATGTGATATAAATACAAATATTGGAACATTACTATATTTATTTAAAGAAATATTAACATTCAAATAAATATACATATATCGAGTGTTATTTGTGCCCTTCCCTTAGCCGACGTCTGACATAATGCAATCATGTTTTGGCACTAATTTGGTAAGGATTGACGTTCTGCGACCCACAGCCAATTCTCGATGATCGCTTTATTAAATATTTCATGATCGCGTGTGACAATCGGTCCGGCCCGGATTTTATTAATTACATCACACTAGCATTTATTGTTAGTGTTATCAAAAACATAACTGCATAACTAACCGAATTATAGATAATAAAGAAACTTTACAAAAGACGCTGAATTATGCCGACAGCATTTATAGTCCAACTGATGTATTATAATTTCTTACTGCGGACACAATGTCAAGTTCAATTGTTAATAAGTTACTGGTTCTGTACTTTTATTTGAGTCTGGTATATCATGTCCGAAAATATGATATATATATATTCTAGAAATTATAAGGCTAATCATTCCGATAACAGTTTATATATATTATACGGTTGTTCATTGTATTAACATATAGAAACCGTAACAGGTTAATTATACATGTAACTTGACATACAAGTATAGCATTGCTAAAATGAATCAAGGGACAAATTGTAATATCGTATGTTACGATGGGTTTAATAGAAATGCATCTGATACATATTTGAGCGTCATTAGCGCAAGAATTTCAAAACAAACTACAAAGATAATGCATCACTTAAACAGTACCAATATTGCCATTATCATGTTTTAAAAATCTGTTATATGCAGATATTAAAGCAATCTTATTAGCTGTCCATATCATCGCCGTTAGAATTCCGTTGATAGATTACCATCTCCGAAGGATGTTTCGTCAGTAATGGCACTGCTTTCAATTTTGAGATCATATTTTTTTTGTATATTTTATTGTTCTCATCTCGAATATTGCTACAGACTCTCATTGTTATGAAATCGCTTTCCCAAGAGAATATTTTCCTGAACTTTGCTTTGGTTGCCTCCAAATTGATCTGTGGATCGCCTCCCAGGGACATGATGCCGGTCTCGATGAGGCATCTGAGAATCACATTGTCGGTGTCTCCAGTTTGTTCAAGTGGTATAATGCGAAAGTCGTTTTCTAGTTGTTCATTGGTTATGCATGTGAAATATTGTGTTGTAATCTTAACTATAATATAAAATTTAAAAAAAAAATCAGTCATACAATCGCATTCTTCCGTTCAACAGTTCAATATTTCATGATACGCGGCTTCAAAGAAACGCTTAAAGATTTATACTATATTAAATATATACACATCTGATAAAAAACTTACAAAAGTACATTCATCAAGTAACTAATTAAGGCTTACCTGTCTATCGGCATGTTGCATTATTAAATATCCCTTAACGCAACCATGTTACACCAAATGGGTCATGTGTGTTATCTTTCGCGCCGTGATTAACAAACTGATTATAAAACTGATTTTATAGTACTGACTAGACCTGTTATGTTCATATTGAACAAAGTAACAATATATAGATATTAAATAGCGATTAATTTAGTTATAAAAACCAGAACTAGGTGTAGCAACTGTAAGCGCAACTTTAGTTTGCGAGTCGCTCTCTGAGCCCTGAAATAATTTTAGTTTTCGTAAGTGAAGAAGCTATAGGCCAATCAGTAATAGAATCTGTCGAGTTCACATTCTGGAGTCATCTGATTCTTGCCCTCTATTGCTGGCGCCCGTTTACAGACCACGTTTGTTTAATTCAGTACACGCGGTGACAAATGCGTTCTGTCTTATTTCTCCTCCATTCGTCGCCCGTGGTAATTTCAGGCACCAATGGAATTAAATTATAAATGTAAATGGGGACGTTTATATTGGTTAACACCAGTATACCAGAGCTTGCAATGACCTAATATGTGGGCACATGGGATATTAAGACGTTGATGGACTCAAAATATCGTGTGTCTATCTTTTTATAGATATTAAACCCCAAAGGGAGAGGCAATTACTGAAATTAACGTATATATTTAAACGTTCGAGAACATGCTATGATAAATGTCTATTATATTTGTTGAACGAAATGAAAGTCATTCATATCTATAAAGAAACTGTCATCGCTGTCTGGGATACCTACATAACAATGTGGAAAAAAAAACGTTAAATCATGTTTGATGGAACACTTTTTGTTAAATGAAAACACAGAATATGAAGCAATTCTTATAAATAAACACGACCTATTTATCAAATAGTGACGCCTCCTTTTGACAGTATTGCACGCATCCTTTAGGTCGTGTGAAATCTCTTATCAAAGAGATGCATTACTTATAAATCGCCCATCATCGGTACACGTGTAATGTTTTTGTATTGAAAACCAATAGCACAGCAATATGAATATTCATTTGGTATTGTTATTTAATATTAACCAGAAGAATGGCTTCTAACGAAACTCAAAATGTGTGCAAATAACAGTCATATTGCTATTCATGTGTTTAACAGGTATGTGACGGAAGGTCGGACGTACAGACGAACACACATACGAGCAGACAGACGTTAAGACAGACATATAAACAGACAGACAGAACCACAAGTACACTCTTTAGTTAACTTACAATAATGACATTAAAAATGTGCATTGACATGAAAAATGGTTTAATTGCATGGTTTAATGTTTATTAATGCTAAAGATGTTAGTTATATTCAGTTTAAGAAAAAACAAAACGGGATGACCAAACTGGTATTTGACCTCGCAACTAACGCAGCACAGACATACAATCATACTTGCCTTCGACCTGATCAGCTGCAATAGTTAAAACGTATTCACAATAGCGTTAGCAATGTACAAAGCAAGAATGCTTTTAAGCAATAGTCAAAGGAAGAAAACTCAAACTAGACTGTCTGTTATTGCAATTGACAATCGGAAGCTGCCGACGTTCGGCTTTACTTATAGGCATTTTTCGAAAAATCTACCATCCAAAGTATATATTAATATATATAAACGTGTCCAAGTTTACAGTTAATGTTTGTATAATTCAGTATACGTGGTGGCAACAAAGGTCTGTCTTATTTCTCCATTTGTCGCCAGTGATAATTTCAGGCACCAATGGAATTTAATTACAAATGTAAATGGGGACTTTTATACTGGTTAACATTCGTATACCGGAGCTTGCATCGACATAAAGTATGGTCTCGTGGGATACCAAGACATTGATGGACTCAGAATGTTTCATGTCTTTGTTTTCATTGATATTTAGGCCTAAAGGGAGAGGCAATTACTGAACTTAATGTACCTATTTCAACGTTCGAGAACATGCTATGGTATCTGTCAATTTCAGTTGTTCAACGAAATACGAAATAAAATTCCAACAAATTTACAACGAAACTTTCCTAGGTGCCTGAGACACTACATACCAATGTGAACAAATGTTAAAGCATTTTTGACGGATTACTTGTTGTAAAAGGAAAACAAAGTATATGAAGTAATTCTAATACTTAATCACGATGTTTTCTATCAAATGATGAATCATGTTTTGCAAAGTGTATTGTGTGCCATGATAACAGAGACATGTCATTTCATAATAGCCTATAAAATGCGATGTGAAGCCGAAATGTAAAAGTAAATGGAACGGTAATGTTGTTGATGAAGAATGGAATGTTTTTAGAACAATATTCCCATAACAAGGGAAAGCTACGTACACTTGTTTCCAGTTATAATTATCTACCAAATTATACGTACAAACCCTTTAATGTACAACATGAATTTGTTAAAAATAGCACGTGCACTTTTTGTAAACTATATAAATAATCCTCTTTCATGTGAATTATGAGTCTATTCCTTAGTTGTAAAGTGAATGTAGTCATACTCATACTCATGCTCATTTCCTCTGGCATATATAGTAATATAATCTCAATGTATTCTTCTATTTACATCAAGTTAAACTTACTTTCAATATTTAAATACGATTATATGTATATGTAACAGTAAATCTGTGAAACTATGCATTTCACAAAATTCCTAATCGATTCAGGATTTTCGTGAAATGACTGGGACTTCACGCAATGCCTATTTTTTCAGGAATTTCGGGAAATGCCTAAAACGACTTCAGCTTTATTCACTATTGTTAACTGCTTAATAGAATAAATGCGACTAAAATTCAAACATCAATTTATTCAGAAAATGTTACATCTTTGAAAAACTGAATCAATATGAACTCTAACAAGATATTATAGACTGTTTTGATACTTCACATATTGAGACAAAAGATGAAGTTTCTCATATTTATCATACAAAACAACGATGTATAACGATTATTTCCAGGCAAACGTTATATGGTGTCTTTCGTAATATCAACGCGACATTCATCCTTAACTGTTCACCGTTGCTGTCTGCATTGGAAAACGGTTAAACTTTTAAACTCATTTATAAACCTTACATAGCGGTGTTTCAACTCTGTGTAAAAGATATCAATATGCGATGTGTTGCAAATGAGTTTCTATTGTAGAGCCATCTGACACGATCGGCTTTACAACCGGGTCTAGCGAAGAACCTTTTTCAATAGAAAATTGCCAGCGTTTTTTTTAGTTACAGCTAGCCAATACATCGATGTGTTGCGTTCAATCGGTTTTTGATAATATATAGTAAACCTTGTAGTGTATATGTGATCGTGATATATACACAATACGTGGACTAAGGTAAAGTTGTTTATAGTTTGACAAAATAAAGTACATTTATTTCGATTCATGTTGGTATTCCACGTGATGAAACCTAATATGGTATTACATATGTGCAATACTAATGGGCTTCAATGTCAATTAAAGGGTTATTCAGTCATTCCTATTTTAAGTGTATCCTACATAGTCGGTTTACTTATATGTTATCAATCAATAATGATATGCGGTAAACCCTATGTCCCTAGTGGCAATACGTTTTGAGATGAATATAAGTATTAACCGAAATATTAATTGAATTTGCATGTTAGTACAATACTGAATAATAATAATGATCACAAGGTGCGTTACAGAAAACAATTGCCATAACTTGAACATACCAAAATATGAGAACCGGTCCCTTGAAATAGTATGCCTCACGAGCTCAAATGTTGGTTATTTATTATATTAAGTTGCTAGTTAGTTCAGCATTGTAGACTAGTATTAAGATAATGCGTGTCTTAATATGCAACATGCGCGTGTAAAACAAAAAATAGATGACCAATTTACGCACGCGTATAGCATAATTAAACGCAAAGTTACCTTTCAGAGACTCGGTAACATCTGTTATATTATTCAAAGTGTATTCAAGAAATATTGATTCTAAAAATGATTCTGTAGTCAAAGGCTAAACACGAATATTTGCAGTAGAAGTATCAAGGCAATCTGCCTCGGTTATGTGTTAAGCTGATAATGTTTTTGAAAGCAAAATGTTTACAAGGGCTCAAACTTCGAACTGACCAGCATATGAGAATGTAGCTAAAGAAACTTCAGCGAACAGTTTATATAGTATTGAGTATTGACAGACCTGTACGCTGAAGCGAACCCCATATCGAAAGTCAACCAGAGTCGTAACATATTTATGTCACGCTATAAATCAAAGACAGTTCATTTTCTTGGATAAATGTCTACATATTTTGGTGAATAAATATAAATAACTGCATCGGGGCATAATTTAAGGTTCAAATATTTCAAATGCATCTTACAATAGATGAAAATAACTCTCATCAGCCTGAAATTCACAATTTTTACGCCGTTGTCGCTTTTTCACGTGACGAGTTTTCATTTGGATACTTACGAATCGACCTTGACATTTTTTGCTGAAATTGTAAACATTACTTTCGTTTTCTGAAATCTATTATTTGTGATTTACAACTTACGTCTGATGGATAAAAAGACTGATTTCAAACTGAATCAGGTAATTTTAAATAATTGTTACTTTGATTTTGTATTTACAATACAATTTGTTTACAAAACAAGCAAGAATAATTTAAAATACCGGGAAATGTCATTCTGATTTGAAAACACTTGAGCACATGGTATGTTACTAAAAATAGAAATAACGTCATATGACCATGACATCTCGGGAGATTCTCATTTCAAAAATGTCTGTCGCATCGCTGTTTTTCTCGATATATTAGAGCAGAAAAGATAAATGTCAGATGTTTAAGATAGTATTTTGTGAACGAATATATCAGTTAAATGTGAAAAATGTCAATCTTTCCGATCAAGTGGTTGATTTTAGCCAATAACTGCATTTAAAGGCTGTTTTGGACCGGTGTCAACTTTTCGGGAATTTCTGGTTGATTTACCTAATAGGGTTGGTCCATAACTATAAAGTCGCGCCAGTCAAAAATCATAAAAAAGCGACATTTAAAGTTATGGTAGCCAGAACAAATGAGAATGCTGATCTGGAGCTGCGATGGCGACACATGGCATTATACACATTTTAGCATGACGCGGGTCGCATTAATGTGTGGATAAACCAGATCAACTTTAATAAGTCAATACACCAGGTTGTGATTCAGTAACAGTATGGTTAAAATATTTCTTACGTATTGTTCTAACTTTTACTAGTGTTTGATGCTTTCTTATGTGCATAAATACCTTTTTTACAAGGTACTCGGTTTTGAGTGGATTTGGAATCTGTTAAACTGTGTCTTGTGTCAAACAAGTCGCAAAACGAGGTTTACCAGCCTCCTAACACCCTAGCGTGTCATAAAACAAAATATAATTACTTCTTTATTTAAACAATGTTATCTGAACGAAGACACTGTCAATACTGAGAGCACAATAGTGTTGTTTTGAGGTTTAGAGTCCTTCAGCGCCAAAACATTCACTTTCGTGTCATGAGGAAAGTTAAAGGAACAGTGTGAATATTAATTAGTTCATGCTTTTATATTTCGTATTGTTATTTGTATAAATTGAGATTATGTTGAGGAAAAAAAAGGGGGACATTTTTTTTTTATGGTTTTACATGTTTTGTGATGTATGTGTTTTGTGGTAATGTTGATAGGATGCGTCAGCCCGACTGACGGGTTGTTGTTAGTCAAAGTGGCATTCCGGCTGAAAATTTGGCCCGACATATGTTTAGCGCCCCTAGTATACTGCATCTCGGTTTTACGACTTGATGCGTTCAAATAAGGTTCCTTATCTGAAATTAATTACATATGGATACCTGTATCCATTGATTTCCTTATTCACCGTCTTAACAAGTATGTACACATTATGTGTTTTGTCCGCTCATGCAACCCTTGATGCCGTTTGTAAATGACTGCAAATGTAAATAATCATTGAAATTATTGCACAATTGTTGTATGCCTATGTCAATAACACACTGATCAAATATTGTCCGTGGCATATCTTCAACATGCATATTAGGCATCGCCAGTATGATCTTATATTGGATCCGTGCGGGTCAATACTTAATCAATTAATTAATGCTTTGATCATTTGATTCCTAGTGTCAATGAGGGGAGGACTTAAGTGATATCGGATATCGCTGCTTCTTATCTGCAATCCGTTGGATGTGACACAATTTAAATAAGATCATTAGTAATACTTATGTGTTTTACTATATTTAATGGTATAAATGAAATGAAATAAAAGACGTAAGATATGTGTGTAAAGAAATAAATATTACGCCATTTTAAAAGTTGCACAAAGGTGTAACATTACATTGACTAACGTTCAATTACATATATATCGTTTTAATTATACCATAAACATACACGATTGTATTATCAACATTGTAAAACGCAATGTGTTATGTGTGACATTATTTATGACTAATAACATGTAAATAGGTGAAACTGAGCCTAAGCAGTGATGTTAACAAATCGACATGATTGATTTGCTATCTAGCCATTTACTTTAGCATTTCCCTTTGACATTTACATTTCTGTAAAAAATTATAATTGTCAATGCAACAAACTTTACATTTTCGTTTTAATTTGTTTTAGAATAGCGGGGATTATGCGCACACAAAACCCATGTCACGTCCACACTTGCCGAATACACAAATGTCATGAAATGAGACTGTCTTTGAGTTAATATGGTCGGGCATTCCTGCGTGTTATGACGTCTGGAGGATTCGATTTTATCTGGCAAATTTTGCATTGAAAGGACTACTTTCCCACGATGGCGCTTATCAATTTACAATATCCAATGTTTGAGTCACTATCGGCTTACTAAGAACCTAGCGTGAATGAAAACAATAAGAGAAATAATGGAGACCAGACCATTGATGTCAGAAAAAGCAAAGAGAAAGAAACTATCGAGATAATTGTTATCCAAACAATTAATGCGGATTGCTTTTTGTCTTCCTTACATTTCTGCAACTTTGGATAAAGGACGGAGAGACACGAATTGTAACTCAACTAACTGATGTGAGCTTTTGACTGTTAAATAACTGTCGGCAACTGTTCAGTAACTAACTGTTCAATCACTGACATAGGCACTTCCGCGCAGCTGTAGTGGGCAGCTTGACAAGGTGTCTTGGGCAACACAAGGAAAGATATAATATACGCGCTATATATTCACTTTTATTCCTCACACAAGCATCAATGATAACGTTCATCAATTTGGCGTAGACATTAGCGTTGTCAATAGCGTTGACAATGGCGTTGACAATAGCGGTTATCTGAAAGTCAAACATTCATACCCTCAGTAAAATATAAAATACAAACTAAATATTCATACACACGTATAAACGAATACTAACATAAACGACAGAAAATATCTTTAACAAATAATCAAGGGAATCCTGCAGCTATTGGTGTAAACAAATTCATTACTTAAATAAAATACGGATGAATTTACCATACAAAAAATAATGTAATTATACCAGAACTAAATTATTTGAACAAAAATAATTTCTCCGAACTTAGGCAAACCAAACAAAAAAAACTTACTAAACAATGCCATCTGTGCCCAAAGCGTTGTGAAACATAGATATACAAACATTGTACTTTACTGACGAAAATCTATAAACCAACTGCGCTCTGAAAAGGCGGCAAACATTGCACTTGCATATGATTATTATTTCTAGGGACAGTTTGACCAACCAAAATGCAGGAATCACCATTCAATAGATGAGTTCAAAGTTCATTTTCTAAATATTGAAGGCAAGCATCACTCTCTCAACCCCTAACCTTTGGCATGAACCAGGCTGCAGTAGAATAACATCTCCACGGACAGCTGACTTGATATATGGCTATCAAAGAATGATAAACCCAAATTAATTAGAACTTGTACAAATATTCGCAGTCTGCAACACAAATAAGTATGCGAGGTAGCTGACGATTTAGCTTAGTACAATAGTATCAACTGGATAGCATGCATCTCCGTTGAAGTATGCATAACGCCAAGCATAACATTTCACAAATACGATTGCACAAGCGTCAGGGACAATGTGAGCCATACTTTAATCAATATGTGTAATATTTCTACTTGTTGTATCATGATGGCATATTTCCGGGCAATCGCATTTGCTGTGTATATGATGTCTGATCACGGTTCTTAACTGCATATTTTACTAAGCTCGGTCCGCTGTTTTCGTATGTGAATGAAAGATCGACGGACCATATATGTTACAAAACTTATTACGAGTTGATAAGAGCATGGTATTATATATACCAACACGAATAATATATTACAGCTTTGTACGTATGTGACAAACCTCTAAGTGAGCCATAATCCGATGATTGTGTGATAAATTTGCATGTTATTCAATAGAATATCTATGATTTATGGAAATATTGTTTTGGTTGATTCTACATGGTGTTTTGTCATTGTATGCAACAAAATAGAGTACATAGCTATCGTCAAACATTCATTATAATTCTACTGTTTGAAAGCGATTTATTAATACAATACACACTTCCTTGGTGCAAATGAAATGGAATATTTAAGGCATTCGTTTGGACTTAAATATGTTTATTGTTAAAATTAAGTTAATGTTAATTACTGTGCAAACGAAGATTTTTTGTTTTCTGGCTGAAAACTCCATAATTAAATCACAGACTGTTAAGGCAACACAAGTCAATAAATCAAACAAAATTTTGCAAACATAACATGGTTTTATTCGACGGTAAAACTCAGATATCCTATGAAAAAAAGGAAACGAATCTCTAAAAATGAATGATGAACCAATGGAAAGTTATGTTGTCAAATTAATTCCAGTTAAAAATTAAAACAATAATTTGCAATGTGTGTGCAGCCTTTCTCGCGCAAAATAAAACGCGCCACGTGCAAAATCAGTCGCTGGTCTTGGAAAATGTTTACCTTGATTGGACTTGGAATTATCTTTGCAACTATTCCGACAGGTAAATACCCTGTATATTGAGAAACACATGTATCTTCACTTGTCAAGACTCACATCGCAATTTGGTTGTATGTTTATTCTGTCTATAAACGTCTAACTGCAAGTAACTTGTTAAAGATTCATCGTAATGACGCATGTTAAAATTCATTACAATTATTGGCGTTTGTGTTAAAAAGAAATTGTGATTAAGCAATTAAAGCGTATATCTGTCTATAATCAATTCTGGTTGTTGAAAACCGAAAACAAATCTTTGTTTATGTAATAAGAGGTATTTATAAATACTTTACACAGTCCTGATAAAATCATAAACTGGGCAAGTACGCATTCTGTTTTAGATACATTGTAAACGTCTTAACCAATCTGGTAAAAGGAACGAATGCGTAAACATGCTTTAACTAATCTCCAATATGCACGTACCCGATGTTATTTTGCGCCTCATAAACCCATCCAATATTAATTTAGTAAAACTGACAGTAAAGCCAACCGTTTAATGCACATTTTAGAAAAACAATACGCACTTACATTTTTCGTATGATGGAATGTCTATTACAATCTGTTCACGTCTATGTAGGTAATTGCCGATCATTTTCAAACATTTTATCATAATATAATATCATGAACATATCTTTTCATAATAAAGAAACACTTTTCATAGGCATATACTCCATTCATTACAGTAGAACAACTGCAAATTTACATTGTTTTTAATGAGAATGATTATAGATATGGGCTGCGGATTAAGTGTACTAAAACAAGATCGTTAAAGAGATAAATGTTTTGAAAGACATTGGCCAATTAATTTCTCAGCAGTCGTATCGCTTTATCTCATACAACCTTGAAGCTATAATCACCTATTCCATGGGGGTATTGGCGTGTACATTATTTAAATTGATTTACGATGCCAACATCGGCAAAATGTAGACGTTTGGGAATTCTCGCTACTTATATTTATTTTGTCTGAAACATTGTTAATTATGTGTCATTATTATAGTACAGAACATCATGATCATGGGGTTGAGCAACTAACAATCGAATATTATTGAGCCCCAACGAGTTTTAGCATATCATTCTCTTGAAAGGCATGTGTTTTAAGTTGATTAAGTTTGATAGATTTGATTTTATAATACGGCGTTTGAATTTATTTTTTTACAAACTGCTTTTTTAACAAATTTCTTTGATACTTATATGCAATATGTATGGAGAGCTGAAATGGTTTTCGGCAAACTACGTTGTAATTCATTTAATTTATCATTTGTAACACCGAGTATAAAAAATATTTGGTAAAAGTATAATAAATAATTTAACAATGATGTTGTATGTATTCGTGTTTCATAAACCATATATTGTGCATGTTAAGCTAAATTCTGTTACAGATGCATCTCTGACACATTTCATTTGTTTAAATAAGATTTGCATGTCAATTAATTTCTGCGGTATTCAAAAGCACACGAAAATTGATACTTCTCACAGTTGTATAGCCATTACAAAACGTCTGAACCTTTAAATGAGAAAGAAACTAACGTTTCAGAACCGGTCAGTATCCATGAAATGAATTTAAAAAAGCTTGTCTTATTTTTAACCGTCTAAATTAGTATATACTTAGTTACTAAATACCATACATACAAATATAAGTGCATACCACATGCTCTTCACAACATGATAGCAATAAGATATCTATATGAAGATAACATACAAAAATACATTCAACCATACAACAAACCTATATGTTGTATTGTGTTTGCTTCTGTCTATATAACATATAAACATATTATGGTTTGACTGTTTACTGTGTTTATTCGTTTTATAAATGGTTGTTTGTGTATTTATTGCATTCAAACAAATATGTTATCCATGGATTGTATCTCGTATAATTTTCTGATTCAGTTCTTGTTTCTGCTGTTGTTTTACTTCGCAAAATGTTGCATGGATAATAAATAATATGGTCAGAGCATTGCTCATTTCGAAATACACTAATGACCAAGTAAAATGGAGCTACTATTATTACTTATCTCGTCAAATATTGCAAGCATATTCTGATTTCGGACTATAGTCATTAAATATTTTCAATAAATTCAATTGAACTAAAAAGTCGCTAGTGCAAATATGTTAATCAATTCTTAGCTTCAAGATATGTATATTAAAAAATATATGAATAATATGCGATGGCTTATTGCACATGTAAATGTATTATTCATACATACATTTCTCAGAAAACACAAACAAACATATTGATAGCATGCATGAATATGCGTGAAAAGCATATTACCAATTGTTATCAGACGATCCATGGCGTTTCAGTATTAATGTCATCCCAAAGACGTCCCACGGGAGATATGGGGCGTGAATAATTAATGTCGACAATGGAATATACTACAAACGAAGTGAACGTTTATTCATTCGTACCAGCATCGAATTATTCTCGAAAACACACATATAAAAGAACGAGAAAGCATTTCTCGTACACCACAGGTTTCCTGGAGTAATCAGAACTGGAAATATTAGCTTAATTTTTTCATTATCATATTTCCATTCGTTGTTCATTTGTTTTGACTGTCAGAACATTCTTTGAATGCTTTTCTGCATAAAACTCTATCTAATGACGACAAACGCATGCATTGTTTTGCCACAGACATACATTGCTTATTCTGACGTTTCACTTGCATTGCAGATATCAAATCCTTGTTTTTCATGGAATGTCCAAAATATCCGTGCCAATCATACAGCCCTTGTTTCTCCCTCACCCAGAGGTGGGAAGTTTATTTGTTCAAAGACATATTGCGTTTCCATTAATGCGGGTATGGTGATTGGATAAAAACATTAACCGTTTTACATTTTAAACTTAGTGTAACTGTCGCTTTATTCTTCCAAAATAATATGTCAGAAATAGACAAATGGTTTCATTCTAATCTCAATATGTAGATGAGCAAATGTGATTATGATAATGGTATAGTGTCCCACAAGGTGCATAAAAAGTATGAGGTTATCAAACAGCCGTAAGTCAAATGAATATTGAAGATTAACGTAATGGCAGGAATGGTGCGCAATTTGTAATTATAAATGATTAAATATGCTTCGTGAGTATGCATCGTCGTCCCAAAGTATTGCAAATTATCGAATATCATTAAGCCACCCGAATTGATTTTTTGAAGACGATATAATGCTTATATTAACATCATTTATATATTTTATCTAGTTTCAATAGAGCTTAATTGAATAATAAAATAATGGTAAACCAACAGCTGTAAGAAATTCAATCCATACTAAAGCAATCAACCCCATACATATGTTTACTTTTAGCTTATAAAGCCTGTTTTCGGCGTTTTGATTGCTTGTTTTTGTTTTGTTTTAGTCTGGTATCAGTATTTATATATGTACAAATGTATATATATATATATATATATCGATTTTTCTCAATGCTGTGTTAACAAAATATGTTCACATTTTGTAAACAAAACAAATATAAATAAAGATCTTCTTTATTTATTTTTTTTAATGTTTTCACAAGTAATAATATATAATTTCGCACTGTATAAACAAGTAATCGAATCATTCAAACAAAAACAAGAACATGAAATGCATATGTTAAAATAGTTGATGTCTTTTCATATACGCTATGATTCCTTTGACATACCTTTTTACTGCTATGTTCAGTAAAAACGTCAATTTGTGACCAACTCTTCCGTGTCTCGTTTTACTACATCGGGGCTTCTGCATATGGTCTTCATGTAGTGCTTCTGCTAATGCACTTGAACATGCTCCATTGGATAGAGTTTCGTGCATTTTACAAGATTAGCAAGATATGGTGTCCGGGTGAAACAAATTGGGTTGCAAATTAATGTTATGTTTTTAAATCCGCTCTTAACCCATTGTGCTTTTAATGTGCAGGTCATATCGCCTTTAGAACTTGATTATTCGTTACGACGGCAGATAAAAGCGTTATAACTTATGAACGACAATTATACATAGCCAATAACTATGATTCCTTAATTGATGTTATATGTTTTTGTCGCAAAACATGCTTTGAAGAAAAATCGAATCCTGTTTGCCTCTTTCAGCGGCCGCCATTGACAGCTACCACTGTGCCTCACTCCAAGGTGATCACAAGGAATGTGAAGATGTGTTTGCAAAGGACATCACTACTGAGAACTTGATTGCCCGCGAGTGCATGACCGGCTACTGGAAAGGCAATTATTGTATCAAACTCAAGGGCAAACGAAGTGAGTCGTGATGTGTGTCGTTAATGTGTTAATGTAGTGAAAGGCAAGCCGAACCTTTCGTAGAATAGGTCCCATGCAAAAACTTTAGACTTAATGAGTTAAAAATGTATATGGTTATTTTGGACCTCGTAGCCTGAATCCCATTTCTTACTAAATAAAATGCAGTGCGATGCGAAGCACACTTGTTGTTTTTTTTTATATTTCGGCGTAAATTGCCCTTTTGCAATCAACTGAAGTCGTACTTTTCGGGCAAGAAGGAGTAATTTATACGCATGGTTAGAATAATTGTCCGAGATTTCGATTTCAATAACATATGACGACGTGGGTTTGCAAAGTAAACCGTGAATATAATATTGAAAACTCAATTGAATTCATTTATTACTGAAATGAGTAATCAATTTTTCGGATGATTTAATAATATATAATTGATGTAAGTAGCCGTTATAATTACCACTTTAAGGTTCTATTTATGTCTTGCTATGTTATTACCTTAATGTCTCTTATGAGTGAAATTTAATGAGTTATATTTATCACAAAATAAAATAAAGATTGTTTAAGCAACATAATTCATTCGTTCAATACGTCTTCTTCCTTCACGTGCGTTTTCTGATTTAAAGACTATTCAATTAACAGCTTTGCGGACAAAAATGTTGGATTCCTTTCAATGTATGGTCAATTCATTAAATCAGGACGCGTCTTGCAAAAAGTGAAAATGTGCGATGGAAAGAAGACCATACATGCTATATAAAAAAAAAACGTATCCTCGGTAAATATTCTCAAGGTGCAGAACTGTGCGTTTTACAACGCAATTTCCTCAGCTCAGGCCTCTGACATAACGCAATCATGTTCTTGCACAATTGGTTATGCTTTTCGTCTCTTTAGAGAAATGTGACACGAAATTGATCTGTACATTTAACATTCCAAATTTCCTGTAATGGAATAACGAGATGTATGATTGGACGGAAGAGTTAATATGATGTGTAGTTGTACTAAATGTTTTTAATTTCTTTTATATGGACATATGTTAACCTTAGTCTAATTTCGTGTTCTTTTTTATCAGCACGTGTACACGTAGAAGCATGCCACTGCATTTTAATATCTGAAATTATGTGATATCGACATATACATCTAACCCCAGTCAAATGCGTACAGGTACAATAAACTACAAGAATGGCTGAATGGTTTATTGTATAGTTTCTATATGTTCTGGATATTGTCCTTTTGTAGTGTATTTTACTTTAACGCTGATTGTAATTTGATCTCATTATAAATTGTTTCATTATATTTGTAAGGTGCTTAATTGAAGAGAATACTTGCTGGATGCACCAAAACTCCATTTACTTAATGTGCTTAATTGAAGACAATACTTGCTGGATACCCCAAAACGCCATTTACTGAATGTGCTTAATTAAAGCCAATAACTGCTGGATATCCTAATACGCCATTAACGGATGGTGCTTAATTGAAGCCAATAATTGCCGGATGTCCCAATACGCCATTAAATGATAATGCTTAATTGAAGCCAATAATTGTTGGATGCCCCAAAATGCCATTACCTGATGGTGCTTAATTGAAGCCAATAATTGCTGGATGCCCCAAAACGCCATTAACTGATGGTGCTTAAATAAACCCAATAATTGTTGGATGCCCCAAAACGCCATTTACTGAATATGCTTAATTGAAGCCAATAATTGTTGGATGCCCCAAAACGCCATTAACTGATGGTGCTTAATTGATGCCAATAATTGTTGGATGCCCCAAAACGCCATTAACTGATGGTGCTTAATTGAAGCCAATAATTGCTGGATGCCCCAAAACGCCATTAACTGATGATGCTTAATTGAAGCAAATAATTGTTGGATGCCCCAAAACGCCATTAACGGATGGTGCTCAATTGAAGCCAATAATTGCTGGATGCCCGAAAACGCCATTAACTGATGGTGCTTAATTGAAGCTTATAATTGTTGGATGCCCCAAAACGCCATTAACGAGTCTATGAAGTAAATCGAGCTCAATACATCTTTTGAGTGAACAGAGTGTATGTAAAAGAACAAATCACTACACTTATAACATAAGGGCAAAATTGAATTGAGTAGCATTTCAGTGATGTATGTGATACAGCTGAAAATGCAGAGTCTATTTATTTCGGTATAGGAATTAACGAATAGCAATTAGATTCATTTTTTTTCACTTATACATTATAAATGACATAAATAGCTTGCCTAAAAAAACTTTATAAGAATGTGCGTCATTTGTCAATGCAGATGCAACTGCGTTTATTCTTGAGTCAAATGCTACCAGTCACCATAAATTAAAGGTACTTATATGCGGATATATTATGGTATAGGGATTAATATTCGGATTACATTTCAAGAGAAAGAATCGATTTATATGCAATTACCTCTTTGTCTAAGGACTTGACGTCACATAGGCTGAACAAAAATCTTTGAAAATCGTTAATTTGGATGTATGTGCGTCTATTAAGTAGCGAATGCTCGGTCGCTCAAAGATGTCTAGAGTGCAATAATGTGCTGATCAATCGACCAATGATACCGAGGTCGGTGTAATGACAGTATTATATTATCAATGCAATCATTAAGTAGACACTTTAATGAGTTTGCCAGAAATCATAAATACTCATTTGCTGCGTGTGTAGTGATGCTCAAGACAGCAAATGATATCAAAGATATTTTATTTTCTGTATTCCACATATTTAAAGCCAACGGATCAGAAGTGGACAAATACAACGAATAAAATTCATTGAATAAAGCTGGTACTTATCGAAATATAGATAGATATGATGTGATCAATATTTGTTCAATTACCAATGGTCATTTTTATTTGTAATGGCTCGTGTACGCTTTCCTGTCTTCCTTAAACGAACTGAAAGAATATTTGTTGATAATTGTGACAAATAGTTGATCATACTGTATCTTTCCGTGTGTGAAGAATTGAGTATGGTTGTTTGCGTCGCTACAAGAACAGAACAGAACAGAACTTTATTACGACTTCTACATAGTACATCGTCTGTCTTAGCCATGTTATATTATACATTTCAAAAGGTCACGTGAAAAGAAAGTGAGATTACAATAATAATTAGTGTACATAATGTATTACATAATACATGACAGTGGTTGGAAACCATCGCATTGTTAAAACATATTATTGTGACAGGTGGCAATCGATTATCATGCTTTTTATATTTATGTTAAATAAACCAAAATGTAGAGTGGATTATCGTACACATATATTGAGGATGAATATGCTAATAATACTAATAGATAGTGCGCATTTTTGCTAATGTCAACTATGGCTACAAATTAACCCAGTTATGCCGAGTGGACTCTCCCATCCTTCTAAATTGGATCAATCTATTTCCAAAATTAGTGATGTCGTGTATATTTATTTCTATATTTAGAATATTTCTTACAGAAAATCCTTTAAGCAAACAGCGCAGACCCTGATGAGACGCCGCTTCATACGCTGTTTGCCAAGGCCTTTTTTCTAGACGCTAGGCATAAATGGGTTAAACAATCAGACACGTGTATTTCACATCTGTATAAGAGTAGATATTAATTATTTCTTTAGTCGTCTAGAGAAATGTGAAAGATGGATAATAAAGTAGAGACGATACGGATGATTATAATAATTATAACACACAAGCAGACATTTATATTTCACCTCATTGTTGTTGCAGGAACTGGTACTGCATTATGAGGATTATATACATGAAACAAACAAATCAGATAAACAAACACACAACCAAGCCGCGGAACATAACATTTCAGCTGGTATTCTAAACAACATTCAATATGGATTTCCTGATTAACAGAGCTTCTTTCACAAAAACATGAGAACATCTTTATTACATGTGCTTACAAGGCTTAAAGGGACTGTAAACCACGAATGACGAAAAAAGAAAAGTTCTAAAATACCGTATTTTTTTACAATTATTCGTTTATAATTTTATATTGATTAAAATATCACGGCTGGTTTATTACATTACTTGAAAAAAGTTCATATTTTCAGTATATTCGGTAATAAAATTTCGCGATGTGAAATCGAAAGTACATCGCGAAAATAGGTGACATAACGATATACACACTATAAATAACGCAAGTAGATTGATCATTTTCTATATAAAATATATACAATTCACTACGAATGCACAATTTGCATTCCTGGGTTTACCACGTCACGATGATATTTAATCTACTTGCGTTATTTATAGTAAGCTGGTAGTTACCTGGTATACATACCAAGTAAAAATAAAAAAATAAAAAAATAAAGTAAAAAATAAAAAATTAAACTTTATACAAGTAATGTTATATACCAGTCGTGATATTTTAATCAATATAAACTAATAATTGTAAAAAAAATACGGTATTTTAGAACTTTTCTTTTTTCGGCATTCGTGGTTTACAGTCTCTTTAAGAATTTAAATACTGATTGATGGCCGTTTGAGATAATAAGATTTTATGTATTTTTTCCTAATATCTGTATAACATGGGCAGATTATAATAAAATGATACTCATCTTCAATAAAGTAAAACTGGACTTGCAAGTGTGTGTAACCAATACTGTTTTAAACAGTCTATGACTCTGCATTTAAACTCATAGAGAAAAGCGTTATTATTAAGATACTGGTAATTTTCAAACACGTCCCAATTTTTCTTCCCACTAATACAGTCTTTAAGAGCCTCGTTATAAACAACTCTCAATATAATATTATCACTGTCTTTGATTTTTAACCAATATTTAATTATTCTTTTGTTGTATCTGTGAATATACAGTGGGTACAAGACTTTTTAGTTTTTTAACCAACATTTTTGGGATAATTAGTCAGCAGAAGATTAACGAAAAGAACAGAACAGAACGAAACAAAACAAAACATAATTTTATTCACATTAACAATATTCAATATTGTGAATAGTGTTTTCTGTAAAAAGGTATTCATGTGCATTAACTATTTAAAAAGTTAGGATATTTCAGTAAGTGTTTTGGTTTTTAACGGTAATTATCTCAACTTTGAAAACAAACAAATACATGTAATGATTGTCAAATATATTTACAACTCGAAAAATACGAACAAATATATGCATTAATCGACAATACATATAACTAAATATATAAATGCATGTACATTTAGTTAGGAAAATAAGGTCATTGAATAAAAATACATATAACAATAACAGTAGAAAATATACATATATGGATGGACTGATCCCAAAACGCCTTTAAATGATATAATGATACGTATAAAGGCAAACTTTTTCATATAGAACAGAATAGAAAAGTCTTTATCATCTCTCACGTGGCACACAATACAAGGAGCAAGTATGTATTGCGACAACATGTGAGCACATATGAATCATATAATACAAAAAAAATAATCTTGAAGCAACGGAAAAACAACAAGAGAAAAACAACATTAGATAGGTTCAATGTGGGGCGAACTTGGACTATTATATTAGGATATCCTTTCATTGTTTGCGGATTTAAAAGTTTTATTTTTCAGTTGAAGAAAACAGCTAGACATAATAAATTAGTGACAAATCGACTGATACCTTTATGTGGACAATGTCAAAAATCGAACTTAATTTGTAACAAAAAAAAATATAAAAGAGGGACAATGTAAATGTATATGCACTTGCAAAAAGCATCTGTTTTTGAACCATTTTAGTTGTCTGTATTGAAATCAGTTACCGATCGGTTATATTTGGATATTGTTAGCAGATAAATAACTTTTAAAAAACCACAATAACTGATATGAAAAAAAGTCACAGTTAACATGTAATTTGATGAATAAAACATTTAAGAATGGCAAACCAATATACGCATTAAAAAATGTTGTTGTCCTTTTCAGCTTCAGTTATTAAATTCACAGTCGATAATGTATTTTACGTATAAGTATAATCGAAGGATTTTATATATTTGACTAAATAGAACACAAGTAATAAGAGCGTAACCAATACAAGTTTATATCTCATATTGTCTCTATAATTTGGAGAATACAAGCTTGATATATACTGGGAACTATTTAAATGTATGTTTATTAAACAATGCATCCAGAAGGCCAAGAGCCCAAGTGGACAAATTAAGCATACAGTGTTTACAAAGTCAATAGGTTATGATAATGCAAAGTAATAAAACGTTTCATTGCAATAATACATACATTATTATTAAATATTGGACATTTATATTAATAGCTATCGATAGTATATATGTAATTAAATATGTATAATTATGTCACATAGTAAGGAAGCTTTCAGTTAGCTGTACTAAAATACATGTCAATTTTGGCTCATTGATGTAACAATAGCACAATCATTAGCCCTTGATTGCTACCTATACGAAAATATTGGCAACCTAAAGGCTCTGGTCATAGTACACTATTTGATTAAATTGATATTATGAAACGGTGCCTGAAGCAAAACAAATACGCAAAACAAATTATGTTAAAATGACGACATTTGGTATTAATTAACAAGCGTTTCATAAATCGCACACAGACCACCTACGAAATCAAACATATAGATGGTCCAAACGTCATGTAATATGATTTATAAAAGTATAGCGGTTATTATGGGTACATTTGTTAAATCTGACATAATAGCTGTAATTCAATGCATAACAATGCGTACGTTAAATACAGCCATATTGTCGTAAAAGCAATTTAGGAACATGCATAATACATTTATTGAAAATATAATAATCACAATTGATTAAAGATATTTAAATACAGTTTTGACAGTACATTTAAAACGACAATTTAACACATACATATGTCAACACAGTACATCTGTATTACTTTCCATTACTGAAATGATTTTTACATGTAACAACATACTTTGAGTAGCAATGTTTTATTTTCAGTTGGTAGTAATTCAATAAGATATAAACATAGATTGTTTAATATTGCCGTACATTATAAAAACAAGTAAAGTTATTTAAACATAATAATGTAGAAAGTATTTCGTTAACCGCGTGCAAAATATTTCAGAGATAAAATAAATTCTATGCGTACTCAAACAAGTCACTCTATACTCATTACAACGCTGCAATCCATTTGATTGGTGGTCTTAATCATGTATGACTTCTTTTCCTTTGGAGGATTGTGTAACCATGAATGTAAATTAATATTAAAATTGCGGTTTCGTTTAAATAACATCATTTTGCATTTAACCTTTATGTAAACTTCTTATTCCCATTGTAAATAAAGTTTAGCTTATATATGTGTGTAATATGTGGTGACAGAAGCAGTGTAGCAAAATGTATTCATTCATATAATTATATCCAATAAAACACAACTACACATGCAAAATACAATAAAATATAATGTATATACATATATATGACTTAAATTACATTCAGATAATTCATAAACAGTGTACAAAAGATACAGACATATCGAAAAACAGTAAAAGGCCGAGTGGTCCTACACTGATCCACTGTACCATCACAGTGTGGTGGTATATGCCGATTAGTTTATGTAAACGTGTAAGGCAGAACACATTTTAATTGAATTCCGCGTGTTTCGTCCCTTTTCCTTACGCGCATTATGACCAGGTGCAATCTATTGTAATAACCTACTGGAACAAGTATAGTATATTTGTAAAAGGGTAATGTTCACTACACCTTTTAAGAAGGAAGAGGTGTCAACATTCAATCAAAAGCCAGTTAACACAATATTAAGAAGGCATTTCCCGTTAGAGTTTTTTTTAATGCAAGGAAGAATATATAACCGGGTTAGGAATTTAGTTACAGCGTGCAATTTCATTTGTACACAACGATAATATGTGATATAAGCTCGATCTTATTTGCTATATTTATCTGTCTTGTATATGTATCTAAAAATAGAAGAAATGTATCCTTTAATTTAAAATCCTTTTCATAATAAATCTGGCACATTAGTTATAGGCTGCCGTGACGCGCAGAGAAAAGCGGTATGTAGTAACCTACTTCACAACCCATGAAGACAAATGTCTATATATGTATACATTATGTCGTGTACGTAGGCTAAATAAAAAGTTATCCATTTCTATGAATGATTATAACATCCTGATTAAATATACACTTATTTAAAAAAATATTCACAAATATGTTCAAATCTAGAATATATGTCGATGTATATACCTTAAACATCTATTTATTTCTATTTTAAATGTTTATATTACTAATTCTACTAGCGCTCAAATTTTTACCCTGCATAAACTTATCACAGTAGAACACAAGTCAAATCTTATCTTTGTCGTCTACTTCGAAAAACACACCTTCGTCTCCTTAGTTTTTAAAGACATGTTTCATATATACTTTCAACAGACCTTTTCAACATAGTTTCATTACAAAATGTATCAGTATATTTGGATTTGAAAGCAAACAAAAGTATAAGTTTTCGCCAATCACCAGTTGAGCACACCATAGCGAAGTTAGGTGATGTTCATTATAACGACTTCGACGCACACATTAATAATGCAAAGCTACTAACACAACTAGGTTTCTGTCTGACCTTTGGGAGACACAGATTCATTGACATTACATCTAGGTTGGCCAGTGGAAATATATCAGAAGCGTATATTGAATATATTTTACAGAGCATAGTCAGAGGGGGTAATCACGTCATAGTCAAACAGCGACGTCCATGCCGAGACAGGTATTTTTCGCCGTGTTATACCTTTTATAACTTTTCTTTAATTTTTAAATGCCGCTTACTTTCCAGCCATATCCGTAAGAAAGTGATTAGCGTTTATTTCCTATGAATATTTTCTTGATATCTCGACTTTACTCGCTACGAATTTTCTTAGCGGGAGCTGTTATGTTGTGATCTCGCTAAGAAATGTTATCGAAAGTTAAGTCTAGAGCGAATATTAATACGAAATAAACGATTACCCCACTGATAGTGTTATCCTGAAGAACCTTTCACTGTGTAACAAAAGAAAATAATGTTGCAGTCAAAATATTACTCCTTACATACTACATGTATTTCTTAAGATCACGGTGCATTAACATTCCAATCGGCTGGTGTATTGTTATGTTATCATTTGACGTTTTTCAGCTGATATTCAAATTTTCTGAATATTTGCTCAACTTTGCGGTTTGAATGCAATGGGATTTCCCCCCGATCTTTTCATTTCTCTACTTATTATTAGGTTAGCATAAATAAACCTAAAATAATATCGTCTGCTATGCGGAGTATACTTACTTTTATTATTACATGATTTACTTTAGAAGGATTTAAATGTTTGGGAATTGGACAATATGGGAGTTAATTATAGTGAACCGGTATTAATGTATCTTCTTTAATTATTATTGTGTGGGCAGAAGCAAAATGTTATATCCGTTGGTAAGTTGAACCACTTTGAGAAGGAAATGTAAACTGTATTGAACGAGAAAAGTGCAAAATGCTACAGTTGGCAAGAACAACTGTTGTGGCCCACATTTCAATAGCATCCATAAAAATACTTCCTGATATCGTCCATAAATTTGATACTTAATGGAACATTTCTGAATAAGTTGTTCTGGAAATCAAACATTTACACAATTACCATGATTTATATGTGCCATAACGCTTGGAATGACAACATAATATGATAATATACTTGATTTATTCATTTCTTATATATAAAACTTACCGAGTGCACACGTGGTATATTTTTCCTAGATTATATAGTTTGCTATTGCATATAGCAATCAAACTCTGGAAACTTTGCCAGGCGAGTAAAACAGTCTGTCTTTTTTTTAGCGAAGACATTGTGTGCATTCTTGTCTTTGACAGTAGGGTTCAAGTATACTAAATATCTTATTTCAAATGATATTTTCCTGGCATGCGTGTAAAGATATCTGAGCTAGATTTACATTGGAATAAACATGGTGGTATATATCATGCAGATCAAAAACATGTCATTTTAAAAAACAATGACTGCTTTTTCAGATTAAACCAAAGTATACCGTTAGTGTAAAGATTAATTATTTCTATAAAATATACTTCAACACCGCCACTTCCCCGCTTTGTTTTGTTTGGTTTCATTGCGGATGTGGACATTAAAAAAAAATGAAAATTATCAATATTATGCTAATCTTGAATTCCAAGTTTCCAAGAATATAAGGATGCTATATGTATGAATACGAAATACTAAAATATGCCAAAATGCCGACAAAATGTAAAGGAAACATTATTCGTTTATATTGTTTATTTCACAGCGGTTGATCGCACATCAATTCAGATTTCATAGACTCGATACCACAAAGTACAGGTCGACAGGAATAGACACAACAATTACTGGAAACACTTTAAAGAAAGTGTTTTGTTGGAACAGAACACTTTTACACTGAAACATAGCAACGCAATATCTATATTTGTTGTTAATAGTTAGCAATTCTTAGAAACTATGCCGTGTGCAAGCAAGGGGTCAATATTTGTTTAAGCTTAAGACGCGTTTCACTTATTTAACTTCGATTCGATGCTATCAATATTTAATTGGTTTTGCTGCTGGTATAAAATATTTATAAATTGAATTAAAAAAATAATTATTCAAATATCTCAAGCAAATACAAATTCACATTTGAATGCGATGGATGTTTTCACAAACATTTTATGCCCGCTGTAGAGTGAATATTCGTATAGCATATATCTTTAAAATAAGATAGCATCTATCGCCTCTCCTGGTTTTATACAACAGTGTTCGGTCTCTTTATTTATTTCTTAATTTATCTATTTATTTATTTGTTTATTTCAGTATTTATTTTACGTATTATTTATTATTATTTTAGTGGTTATATAATGATTTTTAAATGATCCGGTTGAAGATTCATATATTGCATTACACCATTTATAAACTGATATTTACCGCCTCTGCTCATACAGACATATTCCACTTATTCCCACAGAGATTCCTCTCTCAAATTAAATTATTGCCGTGTAATCGATGTCTAACGATATGTACTTAAGACACTTTTGAATCGTCTAACAAATAAATAAACAAAATTGTTAAAATGTTTTAATTTTACATGTTTTAAATTGTCATCTTGGAATATTTTAACAGGATAATATGCATTTTTATATGTGTTTGTTATTTCGACATGGTTCGCAAACATTCGACTTCAAAATAGTACAGCCTTTTTGTTGTTTTTCATAACATATCTAATTTTAACTTATTAGCATACCCACAGACATCACCTTTTCTTAAAGTACCCTTTAAAAATAATATATAATAATGATTTCAAAAAGAAAACCTACGTTTATTATTAACTGGCTTTGCCAATGTCGTTGACAACGATTATTGTGCCGATTGGTATAAGCATTATTCTATTCCATAATTTAATACATATTTCAATACTTTGTATGTTATCATTTAAATTCAAAGACACCGTGTTTGCACATTCTATTTGAAATTGAATGTCAGGAAGTGTGTATCTTTTGTTCCCCCCAGCGCTATATTTTAAGTTACCAGTCCAAATAACATAGGTTTCGTCAAAAGTAACTTTTAAACCGGACTATTGATAAAATCTATGTAAAATATCGAGGGTTATATCAACCGTGTGTTCACTTCCATCTAGCAGTAATGTTTTATCATCTGTTGATTGAGTTATTTTATACATTATTATTATATAGTATAAAATATGTTTCCCCAAAATAAAATAGTTCATTTAATGTAATAATTGTTGCAATTATTGAAATATAAGCTTGACATTGTATGGTTAAAATGTATTAACCTTATCCATGTGACATTCTCACGAAAACCTTTTTATTTCCTGTCTATCTGAATTGATTGTTCTACAAAATAATGAATGTTTTGTATATAGTTCAAACTCATGATGTTATTTTGTATTTTTATTAATAACGATGAGCTTTATATGCTTAAGTCAAAATAAAATATAATATTCTGGTATATATTCTGTTCAATTGATAAAAAGAAATATTCGTTGATGTTCACTTTTGACAAACACTATTGTATATAGTTAGACATTCGGACAGATACATAAAGTAAACTTTTCGTTTAAAACAAGCACTATCAGCAGCAGTGAATGCGATTGTTCCGTTCAACCGCAGCTAATAAGAGGTCGACAAAATAAACGGATGTCCCCAAAAGACCATAAACGATCCACGGAAGTTATTAAGCGAGCACTCTATGTCTTCGGAGTGAATTAACTAGATTTATGTTTGTTGTTTGTTTTTTCGTGTAAAGAAACAAAACAAGCATCAACATAGGACGAGAAAGATTATTTGTTTGTTACCAAGCCCCTTTAAGATTCTCAACTTGTATATTTACAGAAATGTGTTGATATCCCTTTGTGTTAACATAATTTTGGCCATGTTTCACATTCCACACTGTGACAGAGTATGAATAAATCTCTAGTATCGATATTAACAAGTTTTAAAAAAGCGATAAAAAGCTTTTACGGGAAAATTAGCTTCAAACCGTTTCTGTCTTTCTTTACTTACATTTTGAATCGCCGCGTTGACGCTTTACTTCGGATATAGTTTTTTCATAAGTATACTGTTTACCGAAGCGCAGACACGGAAAGCTCCGAATACTTCAATTCACGCGATAAACGTTGTTCTCACTTGCGTTCATTATAAGCTGGTGTCCAAAAAAAGCAATTCAATTATAAAAAAGATCGTATCGAAAATATGGCATGTATATGCTATGTAGCATTTTTTCATGCAGAAAACACACAACAGTAATTTCAATCAACGTGTCGTGTGTGATGATATACCCGTTGTGTATATTTAGGATCTGAAATAAGTTGTCATATCATACCATATTTTATTAAACGAGTTCAGGAATTGTGTTAGTAAGCGAGCCTTTGGCGAGCTTACTAACGTATTTCCTGGACGAGTTTAATAAAATATGATATGATATGACAACGAGTGTTAGATTTTTTTTATCACATGCTTTTAAACTAAATAAAATACATCTTAATTGACCAAACAAATGCTGATAGATCTAAAAGTTGTTTACTATCGTGACGTCATTTCATGTTGACGACGTCATTTCACCAAAATAAAGCCATGCGAATGGTTAGTTATTGATTCTGTAGCCAATGAAAACGCTTAAAAATGTTGTATTACACATGTGTAATATAAAAAATACGTAATGTCTGTATTACATTGAAATCAAGGTATAGCATGTGATAAAACTAAATATTACCGTTTACTTCGTGTGACAAAGTGTCAATTCATACGTTCACATGCTGAAATCAACAGAATCAAAATAACTGAAATAATAATAATATGAGTCCTGTTTGTTATTCGATTTTAGTCAATTGTTAAGTCTGTCTAAAAGCAATAGGCCAGGATTCTCTCACGGATTTAGCTGATCTTAGGAAAGTGCTAAATTAGCTTTATGTGTCTTAGGAGGCCATTTTTGAAGCAATTTTAACAAGACAAGTAATCAGAATCAGACAATCTAGTGTTCAGAGCTTGTCGTTATTTCCGAAATTACAGAGATATATTACTAGTATAGGCAATGCATTATACTTATTCCACGTATTAGTTTTGCTATATGGTATGTGGTCATCCAACAAGAATTTCTCTATTGATAGTGTTTCTGCGGTTTCATTATTCTGGAAATTATTTATAATGAAGAATTGTTATTCTTGCCCTTCCCTCAGCCGACGTCTGACATTATGCAATCATGTTTTGGCACTAATTTGGTTAGGATTGACGTTCTGCGGCCCAAAGCCATTTGTCGATGATCGCTTCGTTAAATATTTCATGATCGCGTGTGACAAACGGTCGGGTGTTATCAATTACATCACACTAGCATTTATTGTTAGAGTTATCAAAAACATTACTGAATTACTCACTGAATTACAGACGAAAGATACTTCGCAAGAGATCCTGGATTATGCCGCCAGCATTTGCAGTCAAACTTATGTACTATAATTTATTTCTACGGAATGAAATTCAAGCTCAATTGTTAATAAATAACTGTTTCTGTACTTTTATTTGAGTATGTTTAATATCACGTTCGATTGTTAATTGTATGAACATATTGTAGCTCATCAACAAAGATATGACAATATGTCTCTCAGAGAGACTGTCTCTTGACATGCATGCGTATCCGTCCAGTGAAAATGAATGTTAATTGTGAATCTGCTTCGTGCAAATAATTGAGAATTCTTTCTTTAAATGAACTGTTAGGTCCTTTGCTGTTTCTTTCTCACCAATGCGGGATTTTGTAACGATACCAAAGTAGAGACCGAATATTTTCGGCGGTGCTTCAACTGTGCTCTCATACTGAACATGTCTGGCAATATGTGTCTCGATCACTTCTTGGTCACTTTGATCATATTGAATGAAGGATATGTTACCATCTGTCAGTTCCAATGACTTCTTCGCATATACAAACACATCATCCAGGCGACCTTGAACCAACAAAAGATTGGCGTATTCCTTCAACCAAGTGGTGTTAGACGAATGTAATTCTTCAACGTACTTGAACAATGCTTCCCACATGCGAATATTACGTTGTATCTCACTCTCCAAATTTGTTTTATATGACCATCTGTGAAACAGTCATGCCGTGTTATTTTGTAACATTTTAATCCACGTGTGCGTCAATCAAACCTCGCGCATCATTGAAGCAAGTGCGTCAACATGGAAATGGGTCACAATCACAGCAAGACAGCTGAAACCGAAGTCTTGGGAACCGTTCGTGATTCCGTTAATCGCATCAACGAAAAGCTCCTTTTTAACAAATGCCATGGCATTGCCTCCTGTATTGCTTATTTCTGCAACCATTTGTAGGTAGCGTGTCGCACGCTCACCGGTATTTGGGTCTACTACAAAAGCCGGACCAAGGTTGAGAAAATGGTATTGAAAGATACGCAAAATGGCTTTCATCAAGTCTGATTTGCCTTTGTAGTTTCTCAGTTTTATTTCTAGCTCGGATAAATGAAAAGCGTTATCAGACGTCATACTGAAGATCGGCCTGGGATTTTCAATTATAAATGTGATACCAATGATTGCTGATATCGGACTGTTTTTAGCTTTTTCTAATCTTTGGTTAATTAGAACCAGTTCACATTCAAAAACATTGACTATAATATTTTCCCCAGGCATGAAGGTGTTTTTATCTCATGATTTGACATTATGATTTCTTCTATATATGACCTCAAACAAACGTTGTTTGATTCTTTTGACCTCATGTCAGGATCGCCATATTCAATCAGCCACCAAAGGACATCTATGAAACCTTAAGAGGATAGAGCTTTAGACCTTGACAGTGGCTTTCACAATTAGGAAACAATAGCGTTGTGTACAGTCCAGTAATTCAGCCAGACGACGGTCGGCTCCGTTAAATGAAAGTTTCCACTGTACTCCAGCTTCTGAAGCCGGACTTAATGTATTTGACTTAGCAATCACGTGACTTCCTATCCCACGGAGCTCTTGTAGGTCTATTTTCGGTGGCTAATGATTTCATCTTTCTCTGTTGATCCAGTTCATCCTTAACGAGCGCCAATCATTGTTCCTAAATGCAAATATCTACAAATGTCATCAAACCATTGTTGTTATTTTTTCACTTTATCTGGTTTTACAGCTAGACTCGGACCAATAATTTCAAAGGCATTTTGAACAAAATTCATATAACATTGCATTTCCCTCAACAGCTTATGACTGGACACGTATAGCCCGGTACCGTTTGGAGACTCAGCAAGAATTTCGTCGGACAAAGGAAATTTCATTAACTCGTTATATCGCAATTTGATGTAGCTTGTGTGCTGCGTTGGCTCTATTATTGCAACAGTACTGTCAGTAACTAATGCTTCGTTGAAACGGTCGCTTGAATAAACAGCATGTCTATATCTGAGTAGAATTTGCAACCAGTTGATTCGGCTGTTGTATTACATTAAGTTATAAATAATAAATGACAGATCCATGGTGCTTCTGGCTCTCTTTGTTATGAAATACGTTTCCCAAGATAATATCTTCGTGAATTTTGCTTTGGTTGCCTCGATATTGAACGTGTTGATTTGTGGAACGCCTCCAGTGACATTATGCCGGTCCCGATGAGTCATCTGAGAACAACGTTGTATGTGTCTCAAGTTTGTTCATGTGGTATAATACTGAAGTCGTTTTCCAGTTGCTCGTTAGTTGTGCATGTGGAATAATGTTTTGTCATCTTAACGATAATTCTAAAATATAAAAAAAACATCAGTCTTTCAATCGCTTTCTTCAACAGTTCAATATTTCATGGTATGCGGCTTCAAAGAAACGCTTTAAAAGACTAAATTAAACTATATTTAATATATATACATCTGATACAAAACCGTTCGCAAATGATTTGAATTTACTATTAAATAAGAAAAGTACATTAATCAAATAACAAATTTAGGTTTATCTGTCTATCTGAATGTTATATGATTAAATATCTCTTACCGCAACCATGTAACACCAAGTGTGTTATTGTGTTATCTTTCGCGCCGTGATAAACACCTAATATATACATGATCATACCCCATTTAAGTGGTTTTGTATATAGCAAATAGTTTATGTACGCCAGCTGAAGAAACTTCAGCGAACTGCTTTTATAGTACTGACTAGACCTGTTCTGTTCATATTGAACAAAGTAACAATATATAAACAGCGACATGTTTAACTATAAAAACCAGAACTACATGTAAGCAACTGTAAGCGCAACTTAAGTTTGCGATTCCTCTCAGAGCCCGAAAATAAATTTTGTTTTCTAAAGTGGAAATGCTATAGGCCAATCAGTTATAGATTCTGTCGAGTTCACATTTTCGAGGCATCTGTTTCTTGTGATCGATTGCTGGCGGTCGTTTACAGTTCACGTTTGTTTAATTCAGTAAACGCGGTGACAAATGCGTTCTGTCTTATCTCTCCTCCATTAGTCGCCCGTGGTAATTTCAGGCACCAATGAAATTTAATTACAAATTTACAAATGTAAATGGAGGCTGTGACAATCCCAGAATCGATAAATTGACCGCCGCCATATTGGTTTTTACGTTACCCGCTACTGAAACCGATACTGAAGAATTAGGCAGATTACAACGTTATCATAGTGTACACCCGCTTTATTCCAATTAACAGTACTTTATGACTTCGCACAGTAGGATTGCAAACAAGTGAAACATGAAACCAAGTGTCGATATGTATCACATCGTTAATCAATACAACTTAAAATAAAAAATATACACGATAGATTCATAAAATATGTGTTTTTGCAACAATATTGAGTGACAACACGTAATGTTTAAGGCCGAGTTGGCATTTTTAAGCATACCTTTCAGTAATGCCTTTGTATAAAAGATCCATAGCTGGATCCAGCATAGCTGGATCCAGCATAGCTGGATCAAATGTGAGAGCATGGAACGACAACTCTGCGTGGAGATTGTGCAGTAATAGATTCGGGTTGAAACGGATGTATTGGGGAATCGTTCGAGTCGGGATTCTAATATCTCTGCGGGAAAGACTTAACACTTAGGAAGGGGGTTTATTCCGCCTGTCTGAATACTCGAAGGGGGTTTGTTCCGCTATGGAAGGGGGTTTCTTTCGTGTATGCAAAATGTGAAAGGGGGTTTCTTCCGCTATGCCGTTTTTAGGGAAGGGGGTTTCTTCCGAAGGGGGTTTATTCCGGTAATCTTCGGAATCGCGCGAGAGTATTCAGGTGCGGGTAATCCGGGAGGTATCGATTTCTGGGATTGTCTATTGGTTAGCACCAGAGCTTGCATTGACCTAATAGTGTGGTCACAGTTGATGGACTCAAATGTCGCATGTCTATCTTTTCATTGATATTAAAGCCCAAAGGGAGAGAAAATTACTGAACTTAAAGTACAGTCAAGTTACCATTACCGGATCAGTAGCGAAAATAAGTTGTTCTGGTGAAAAGCAATACATGTTTTGCGACTTCTTTTACACCAGTTTGATAAAATATTACCTTTTCTTACTGTTCCAGCAAAAAATATGTTTTAAAATGCAGACAATGACTTTTTGTGGTACTTTTTTGCGCGGCGGAATTCGAGCATTAACGGACCGGTTGTAGCCATAGCGGATCACGTGGTCGAAACCACTTAGGGGGCATCTCGAACGCAAATTGAACTGTCAAAAACATGAATTACGTTGTTTACAATGACGAATTAAGATTGCTTGCCAGTTAGTTTTTTAATGTTTATCTTGTCTTTAATGATGTTAAAATTATATTCATTTTTCGTAACTTTTTTTTTAATGTGATCTTGTATCTATTCTTTACGCGTTGTGTTTTTATTTATTGAGACAACAAAACATTGTATCATGTTGATATGCTAATAAACAGTGAATGCTTATAAAGTGATTATGTAGTGTTTTATACTGTATTTACAACTTGCAAGCTGTGAAAATAGGCATAGGTATATCTCGGTTTGGGCTTGACAATTAAAAACACACTACTGTAATCCCTCAAAACAAACAACTTGCCCATTTTATCCACCAATTGTAGTTTCATAACTTTAATAATAATTGCAATGCTATGTGATTTTGAAAAGAATAAGCAATAGGTCTGCTTTGTTTTAACAGAAAATAAGTGAGTTTCTCCACAGGCTAGCTCATTTGAGGATACATAATATTGTTTCAGTGTGAATTACCTGTTGAAATTCTTTAATATATCCAACATATATGAATATCTTATAAAACAGGTATATTGCTAGAATCACATCTTATAAATATTGAAAACATGAAGATAACAAATAATTGAGATCATTTATTGGAAGATTCAATAAAATTTGCATACATTTTCATACAATATATAGTATAATCAATGGGATCACAGATAAATCATCATGTTAACAGTAAACAATAACAAGAGATGTGTTTGTCAGAAACACAATGCCCCCTAATCACCGCTTTGATTTTTTTTTACCTTTGACCTTGACCTTCCACCACTCAAAATGTGCAGCTCCATGAGATACACATGCATGCCAAATATCAAGTTGCTATCTTCAATAATGCAAAAGTTATGACCAATGTTAAAGTTTTCAGACGGACGGACAGGCGGACAGTTCAACTGCTATATGCCACCCTACCGGGGGCATAAAAATCAGTAAACTACTAAACTTATAAAAACAGTAGCAAACAAAACAACTGAACACAAGAACGTTAAATCACATCGCATAATACAAAACTATCAAATGTAAAATGGGATCACATGAAAAAAAACAACGTCAAGAATATAATTATATTAGACAAAATGACTTATTGGAACATGCTTTACAGAACAGAACATATCTTTATTTTGTTTTGGAGGACGCATAATACATTATACATACATAGTGACAACGGGTGAGCATATAGTTCACAAAAAGTTCTTTCACAAAACAAAAGTTTTAATAAACAACAATTAAGACATTATTTGGGGAAGATGATCAGGGAGTTTACTATTTGAGTTCTTTAACAGCATCAATAAGTATATATTGTGTTAATTATGAAATATATATATATATATATATATATAAAGACATCAGAAAGAGGGAGAAAAAATTTAGTCGTTGATTAGGAATAGGGAATCCAACATGTCTTTCTTTTCTTGCCGATTTCTGCGCGGACTCTTGGAAAGGGCTGCCACTTCAAAAGGTTTTCGCTTTTTTGGACCCATTGTCTGCAAAAACCAAGAAAGTCATACAAGGAAAAAATACAATATTTAAGCAAAGATTAGTGAATAATATTTCTCTTTATTAATACAGTCAATTCAATAGTGGCTACGCTTTAACTTTAATTAACAAATTTACAGTTCAAACAATTTCATTTCATTTGAAGCATTGCTAGACTGCATTTTATCTTTATAATGGTATTTGTTTATCCAAGTTCTTCTTGAATGCTTTGAAATTTGAGCTTTTATAAATGTACATACGTACAGCTCAAAGCTGGATAATCAGTAGCTTGGATTTGGATTATTGCAACTTATATTCAATAAAATTGTATGCATAACATAAAATTTAACAATGCCCATATAGCTTTCACAAGTAAATTTAATGTCAGTAACATAAACGGATGGCTTTACACACGTTTGAGACAGCCCCTTTTACTCATGTAAACATGACACGCTTGATCCGCTATTGCCCTAATTCTTCATTACCTGTATGGTGGTGCAAAATCTTAAAAACGAAACAAAACTGAAATAGTCTTTTGGGGGCAGAACGACTACTTAATGACCTTTAATTATATGCATAAACTTCTTACTTACCAACAGTGTGTTGAATTGTAGCCGCGTCAAATGTTTAACCTCGTTCTCGAAATACAACGGAAGTAAACAAATTCGTATATACATGTCAGCAAAACACGAAGAAATTTTGTGCGAAAGGATGCTCCGATTCCGACTTAACAAGTGCGTTTTGAAGAAAATGCCTTGAGTATGCCTTTTGCAAAGTATAATTTAAAAATGTTAACTATTAATCCCGATACGCATTCTCGAACATCAAAGTGATCCGCTATGGGTAATGATCCGGTAATGGTAACTTGACTGTATATATTTGAACGTTCGAGAACATGGTATGTTATATGTCTATTTTAGTTGTTCAAGAAATGAAATTCAGACAAATCTTCAAAGCAACTTTCCTAGGTGCATGTGATACCTACATAACAATGTGCAAACAAACGTTAAATTATGTTGGATTGGGTACTTGGTATTAAAGGAAAACAAAGAATATGAAGAACAAGTAATTATAATACTGAAACACGACGTGTTTATCAAATGATGACGCCTCCTCCCATATAAACAAGGTTTTGACAGTATTAGCCGCAACCTACCGGTCGGGTGAATCCCTTATCAAAGAAGATGCATTACTTACCCACTGCCTTTCATCTATACACTTGTAATGTTTCATAATAAAATCCCATAGCAAGCAATATTAAGATTCATGTGTTATTGTTTTTTTAAATATTTACCAGACGAATGCCGAATGGCTTCTTGTGAAACTCAAAATATGTGCAAATAACAGTCATATTCATATTCATGTATTTACAATAGTCCAAAAGAGACAAATCGATTAGAATACGTACGTACAGATGGACAGACAAACAGGCAGACAATCAGTTTGACAGACACAGAGAAACAAGTAAATTCTGTATGTAACTTAAAATAATGAGAGCTAAGAAATGTTGGTTGCGGTGAAAAAAGGTTCTTATTATATGTTTAATGTTCGTACAAGCTGACAAAATCTTTCTTTACATTGAATTACAACTTGTTTTTGTTGAGAAAACAAACTCAATATAGTTTAATTCATAAAAAAAAAGTTGCACTGATAGCGACGTATTGACAATAGCAATAATAATTCTCAAAGCAAATCAGCTCAATTTCAAATAAATTAAAGCTATGGTCTGAGAGAAAACTTGTACTAGGCTGTCGGTTATTGCCCTTGAAAGCCGAAGTAACCAACGCTCAGTACTGACTTGGTTCATTTTTCGATAAATCCACAATACAAAGTATTTGCAAATACAAATTATCGCTTCAAATTGTCTAAAGGAGACAACTCTATTTACATTCAGACATACGTCAAGAGGGACAGACGACGAACAGTCAGACATGAAGGAAGGAGGGTAACCTATATTCCCTTCCAGTGAAACGGGTAAAGGACTATCAAAGACCAGAGGGAACGCGTGGGAGATATGAAAAGCACCAAATGAAAGATGTTTAAATAAACTACCATGCCTTCTCACAAGCGTTTCGCCACGGTTTATTTTCTGCAAAATGAGTTTGTTTATCGCAGTTTTATAACATGAGGAGGTGTTTCGCCAGGGTAGATGTTCTGCATAATGTACAAGTATATTGAATTTTTACTACATCAAGAAATCAGAAGAAGAAATATGACAGTGGAAACAGGCATGATGGCTTTATGGGAAAAAGACGCATTATCTTTAACAATATCCTTGCGAACGAAAGAACAAACAATTATTTGACGCGTGTAATTTTATTTCTAATAAATAGCATATAGTCAGATCTTAGATTTTAAAAATATAAATATAAAAACATATCATAACAATATGATTATCTTATCAAATTACAGCCTTACAATACAACATTTCAAAACAGTCCAGTTATAAGGCATAATTCTACAGAGAAAAACTAGTATAACTTATACTGAGCAACCTTACAGCAATATACAATATAAACAACTATATATTACTGATATGCAGATATAAAGTACATATCAGGTCGCTGTGGCATAGCAGATATGGTGACGGCACATGGAAGCATTTTTTTGGTTCTCCCCCAAAGACATCTACTACTTGTTATACCCGGGTAACAAAGAAACAGACTCTAGAGCATTTCAATAAGCTGTTATAGGCTTTAGATGCAATCAAGTAAAAATAAATAGGTTTAAACAACACTAAGTACATATCATGGTGTGGTCACCCGCATTAGTGTCCACAGAAGCAATTTTTGAAGGAAAATATAGAGAAATAATTGACATAAATATGAAAAGTTTAAACACATGAGCATGAAAGCAAAACTACATTCAATGATATGTATAATGAATATGTACTTACATTTTAAAGAAATGCCTACAGTTATATGAACAAAGATGCCATCCACTAAATATTTATAATGAAAATAATATGCTTATTCAAAAAAGGTCAGAAAAAGCATTTGAGCTACATGGTAAACACCAGCAATCAAAATTACAACTAAATCTCTTACAATTAATACACAACTACAAATAATGTAACATGTAATGGACGGATTAACAGACTAAATCATAAACAATTATTATGAAATTTTGATGAGAGATGGACCTTTAAACTGGCAATACAGAATTATGAGTGATAAAAAGTGTCATCAAAAGCACATTTGAAGACATCAATTATGGTAGTAACTTTGCAGCAGCAATTTATGGTGAACAACTGTATAAATAATGCCACTTACGTTCTAAAAAACTGTATGCTATAATCTGGTTGAGTCGTGGGTAATTTTCATAAAGATGTTGCATCACAAATATTTTATAAATATATGACCATGAATAATTATGAAAAAAATTATTAACCTTATTTCTTTAAGATTTGTTGCTTCTTTTTAAATGTTAATCGTCTGTAAACATCAAAATAATCAATTGTATTGATGGTGTCGAACTGCCATCTTGAAAATAAGGTCCGGGTTAAATCATGGGTTCTGATCGGCTGAACCAATTTCAAGATTTGCATGCTATAAATAGCCTTAAAACTGACATTGCAGGAAAGGATAATTTCTTGTGAAAAAATGTTAACAGACGATGTAGCATGGGAAATACTCATAAATAAAAAATTTGTGTTAATTAGAAACACTATATGAACAATACATAAATGAGGAAATATTTCATAAGGACGTATCAAGTTATGATGAATTACAATATTTACCTGTTTTTGTCGCATTTTTGATCGGAAAAAGTATGGTGACTGTGTCAAAACTTTTTTCTGTAACGAACTGCATCATGTGCGAACGTTCTATCACATGATTTCACGCGATTTCTATACCAAATTCAAACAGAACCCACGACTCAACCAGAACCTACCATACCAAAATTGAAATAATATCAATATTTAAGCGCACGCCACTTTCCCATACAGTAATTTGCAAAATATCAAAAAACTTTTATCCAGTAAGCTGCTAAAATGCAAAACAGAAAACAGTTATGAGATAACTAGTAATTTCCAAACACTAAATTGTTTATTTGCGTATGAAATGACATTTAAAAACAGAATTACAGCCAAAAGTATAAGACCTTCAAAGGATGGACATTGAAGCATATTTCAATTGGAAACAGTGAGGGTCAGTCTTTTTTCCAAACAAGCCATGGCAAATGATGTCAAATGACGGTCAATTAGTCTTTTAAAAGTTTCCAGAGACAACAAAGCAAAGTTCAGTCTTATTTTCAAACAAAATCATTGTAAGCGACCTTCAAATGGTGTATGAATATTGTTTTAAATGTCTAAGTCAACCTTTTGAAACAACAGCCCATAATACATGAACTTCAAAAGAACTTTCCTATTTTCAGAGAAGCCAACAAAGTGATGTTCAGTTCACACTGGCCATGGTGACCAAAATGCTGGTCTTATTTAATTCCAGGGAAACCTTGCCAGCCAGTTTAAGTCATTTTCCTAGCAGCTATTCCGTATGCTGTGCCAGATTTTTAGTTCCGCACTGGCCATGGATAAGAAAACGATGATCTCATTTATTTTTCAGAGCTGACAGCCTAGCACTGTAAATTCCCTTGTAGTAGGTTCCTATAATGTGCCAGACATTCAGTACGGAACTAGTCTTATTTATTTCCACAGGAGCTAGTCAGGCCGTGTTATTTCCCAACTGGCTATGGTCATATTTGTTTCCAGATGAGCCATTTAGAAAATATTTTTTCCAAACAAGCAATGGTCTTATTTGTTTTCACAGGAGCCCTTCAGACAGTGTTATTCCCCAACAAACCGTCATCTCATTTATTTCCAGAGGAGCCAGTGAAACAATGATTTTTCCTAGAAAATGGTTGTCTCATTTATTTCCCCAGCAGCTGTTTCCTCTGCTGTGCCAGCAGCCCCTCAAGGTGGTCGGCCCGTTTCTGGGCTGCCTGGTACTGCTGCTTCATCTGGGCAACCACTTCCTCCTTCTTCACTATGGCCTGCTTCACTCTGCAGAAAGAAATTGTTGCATGTGCGTAAAGTGTTGTCCCAGATTAGCATGTGCAGACCGCAAAGGCTAATCAGGGACAACACTTTCGGCCTAGACTGGAATTTCGCTAAGAAGAGACTACCTTTAAACAAAAAATACAATACAAGCAGAAAGTGTCGTCCCTGATTAGCATGTGCAGACTGCATAGGCTAATCTGGGACGACACTTTACGCACATGCATTAAGCCCAGTTTTTCAAAGCAAAACTCATATAATAATTTTATAATAGCATACACTATCTAAAGCTCTACTCATTCAATCTTCATAAAGATTATGCATTGAACATAAATGCGAACAAATGAAATCACATGAACACTTGTGATTTCTTCAAGCCAATTTTTGAGTTTAAATATTAAAACATACATAAAAATTATGTTCAAATTACATTTTCATTATTATTTATTAATTTATATTATTTATTACATAATTAAAAATATGTATAATTACTTATTTTTTAAATTATATTTATATTAGTTTGCTGGAATAATATAATGAAAAGTCATTTTCTCAAAATACCGCACTATTTTTTACAATTCAAAAAGCACCACCCCAAACAAAGGTCTGAAATAAAAACAACAGAAAACACCTGCGTAATGATCATGCCATAACTACCTTCCTCTTACTGGTTGTGCCTCTTTCAGTTATCTGTGTATATACTCGCCACGAACTACTGGTGTCTCCCTACTGACTGGGAGGTCATGAGTTTGATCCCCACTGATTGTGTGTTATTTAGATCTCCAAAAAAGACACAAATTACTGGTTCTACCTACGAAACGGACTCAATGCATATCAATAAGCCGTAAGCTTTTGATGCCATGGAGCATTTATGGAAATAAATGGGTTTAACCTAAACCTACCTCTTATGTACTTCCTCCATCTCTGCGTCCTTTGACTTCTTAATTTCCTCTATTTCCTCCTTCGCCTTCTCCAGTTCGATCCTTTGCCGAGCCTTCAGCTCCGACATCTCGTTCTTGATGCGCTTGTTCTCCTCGTCCGTGAACACGAGCCTGTCTGCGAACTCCTGACGAATGATGTCGGACACACGGTCTCTCTCCTTGTGCATCTTGTCTGTGAGCTGAATAAGAGAAAAAAGGGCATAATGCAAGTGCTTAAAGTGTCATCCCAGATTAGCTTGTGCAGTCTAATCAGGGACGACACTTTCCGCTTTTATGGAATTTATCGTTAAAAGAATGTCGCTTCTCAACAAAAATCCAGTTAAGGCGGAAAGTGTTGTCCCTGATTAGCCTATGCGGACTGCACAGGCTAATCTGGGACGACACTTTAGGCACTTGCATAAACCCTTGTTATCCCATTGGGGTCCCTCTCCTTGTGCATTTTGTCTGTGAGCTGAATAAGAGATAGTTATATGAGCCACGCTCTAAACACTAGGATTAATGCGTGTGCGTAAAGTGTCATCCCAGATTAGTCTGTGCAGTCCTCACAGGCTTATCTGGGATGACACTTTTCGCTTTTATGGATTTTTTTGTTCAAAGGAAGTCTCATTTAAACAAAAATCTAGGCGGAAAGTGTGGTCCCTGATTAGCCCGTGCAGTTTGCACCAGCTAATCTGGGACAAAAATTAACACACATGCATTAAGCCCAGTTTTCCTAGAGTGAGGCTCATATATTTTCAGCAGCACACTAAGGGCATAATTTTTGTGACCTATGATGGAGAAACCTGTATTATTGTTAAGAAATGAAAATTTCTGCAATTTATTAGCTTGCAAAGAAGTTCCTGTAAGTTAGAATTTACTTTCGTAATGTGATACTATAGTATGCTAATATACTCTTTTAAATATTTATCAATTGGTTTGGTAGTGTAAGCTTTATATATTTATACAAAAATACTTTTAATAAACTTCAGTTAAGATGATACACAGTTTAACTCAATGAACAACACTAAATTTAAAATGTAAAAGTCAACATCTTCTCTTTAGGTACCTTTTGCAATTCCTTGATTTCTTGTTCTTTCTGTTTCTGTAACACTTTATTGCATTCATTTTCGCCTTCCACTTCCGTTAGGCGAGCCTACAATCATGGGAGAACAAATAAACCACACAGCAAATAATCATTCAAATGTATTCTCTACTGAATGGTGATTCACCTGATATTCTTTACTGCCATTGAGAAAACTCAGTTCTTACTTTAACATTTTGATTATACAAGATAATGTGCATATAAATTTTGATGAACATGTACCTAAAAGTAACATTTTATATTATTTTCAAAAATACACTAAGGGAAGTAACTCTTAATAAATTGTGATAACTATTTATTTTTATCCCTGCATTTAAGGAAATAACACCTAATCTGATATACTTTGGTGTATTCAACATTGATGACTACAGCAACATGCGCCGCATTGTTACAGGGTTTTGTTTACTTTCATTACATCAATTGTTGTATAGTGTTGTGTCTCTATATAACCTATAATGTGAGTATGATAACTGCATAGTGGAATGTAAACAATAAAATTGATTTAGAAAAAAAAAGTTATAATATAACTACAGGCTAATTTAATTGTATTCACATAAAATATGAAAATACCCACTTACTTTCTTTTTTAGGTTATTTCATACAAAAGGCTATTTTCACTTCTAGAAATGCTATCATTACCATTCATGTTTTTTGTGTTTATTCAGTAACCTCTATTTCTACACAGCATACCTTCATTTCATTGTATTTGTCCATGGCCTGCTTTTCATTCAGCTCTATTTCCTTCATCTCTGACTCATATTTCTCACGAATTCTCCTGAAAAGAAATAATCCCAATATTGATAACATTTAATCAAACATTATGGCTTAGTAATGGCTCGAAATACTCAGTTTTTAGATTTGTATTTATTCATACATTTTTTGTACCGTTCTTTTTTTTTTAAATATTGTTTACACTATAGATTTTATATGTATCTGGTGATTTGATTTGGACGACATAACACCAATCAAACCATTCTTTCATTGATTTATCATCAAAATCAACCAAGTAACCTCTACAATGCATCATTTGTTTAATGGACATGCTTTAAAATACAGAAGAAAAAAACAAAAGTCTGCCTTATTTGTACCATACTTTCAAAGTGCATTTATTCTGAGATTGCAAATTAGCCAAAGAAACAACTATCATATCTCATACAAATACTGCTTCTTACTCTAGAACAATGACACAGTTCACACAAATCTATCCCTTCTTACTCAAAACCACATTGCTCGTTCATAAAATTGTGTTAAAAAAAACAACATCTACTTCCAGTATTGTGATAAAGATTTTCCACAACAGCCAACACCTCAGACTAGGTCAGAACATTTGTATCAATTATATTTTCCATTATCACAAGTTTGTCATAATAATGATCCTAGAAATGAAATATTTATGTTTCATAAACAACTTCTATTCTTCTGAAGTCCACCTTCTCAGAATACTTTATATCTTTTGGGTCTCAGGTGAGCTCCTAAGGGCCCATGGCCCTCTTCTTTAAGCATGTTCATTAACTAAATATAAATTGTATTGGTTACTTGGTTGATTTTGTTGATACATCAATGAAAGTGGTTTGATAATTGCTATGTCATCTAAATAAAATCACCAAATAAAGATAAAATGTATAGTGTAAACAATTTTATTTTTTTTAAATGTAAAAAATGTATGAAACACGTTTTGCTACTAACTTGATACTATTCTCGGCCACCCGTTGGATGTAATCGAGCTAAAATTAATAGGTTTTAAGTATGATTTCCATGACACACGTTGCTGAAAAAAAACCCGTTTTGCTACTCACTTGATCCTATTCTCGGCTACCCGCTCGCAGTCCTCCCTGGCGGCGGTGGCGTCCTCCTCCAGCTGACGGATCACAAGCTCGATCTCCTTGTTGCGGTCCTTCTTGACGCCCTCCTTGAGCTCGCGTTCCCGCTGCATCAGGTACGCCTCCTGCTTCTTGCGGTAGTTCTCCTCCCACGTTGACTTCTCGATGGACGACCGCTCCTTCATGTCCGCTATCTCAGCCTAAGGACATGGACAAGTATTATGTGCCTACGAATTATGTATCGTACGAGCATGGTAAATATTTATGCCTCGCTCTGGGAAAACTGGGCCCAATGCATATGTGCCTAAAGTGTTGTCCCAGATAAGTCTTTGCAGTCTGCTAATCTGGGAAGACACTTTTTGCCTTAACTGGATTTTCACTAAGAAGAGTTTTCCTTTAAACGAAAAAAAACTACATAAAAGCCAAAAATATCTTCTCTGATTAGCTTCTGCACACTGCACAAATCTGGGTCGACAGTTTACGCACAAACATTAAGCACAGTTTACACACAAACATTAAGCACAGTTTACACACAAGCATTAAGCACAGTTTACACACAAGCATTAAGCACAGTTTTCCCAGAAAGAGGCTCATTGAATGATAAGTAAAATCATCTCATGTCTATCGTCCCAAAAGTTGACTTATCATGGACACTGGAAGGTTGTTGGCCTTAACGTATAGCTCTCCAACTGGGCTTTACTTACGGATTTTAGTTACACTTGCCCAGAAGGCATGTTACTTTGAACAACCACAAAGGTTGCCCAATCTTTATGTTAATGTTTTTTTATTTATAAGCAAACACATGCAAGATGAGATACAAACAATAACATATATAATCTAAATTATGTTTAATGAACAATTTGAAAAGATTATTACAGAAACAAGTCACATCTAGTTTGCTTTTTTAATATATATCTAAAAATAAGTCAATGTTTATAATAGTGAACTTAAAACGATATTCATATTCAATGTTTTTCATACTGTTTTGATTTTCAAAATGTAACGCTATATATATACAAGTAACAGTCACTAGAATTACATTTTTATTTATCAACCAGTTATGTTTCCATGAGGTTTGGAAAAATTGTTTGAGTGACCCTTTATTATATTGGTTATGCAGATATATAAATTATTTGCATTTTGAATTTAGATTATAACAATGGCTGCCATGTTGGACATACTGCCAAACAGAAAACAGTTTTATAAGCTACCTTCATGCTGACAGTTTAACTTAATGGTTGTACACATTACTCATAAACGTATATATTAAACAAGGGAGTTATAAATACAAATAAAACAAGACTATTGCCAAGCAATATATGTCCCCTACCGGCTCCACCATTGTCAGATTTTTTTCATTTTATTTAAATATATTTGTTGCCATAGCAACCAGAATTTTTGACATAGGAACAAAATTAAATGACGTACATAATGTCCATATTGCCATCTATCCATGTTTTAAGTTTCATGAAAAAATATGAAGAACTTCTAAAGTTATGGCAGGATCCAAAAAAGTGTGACAGACTGACTGACAGACTGACTGACAGTTGGACAGAGCGCAAACCATAAGTCCCCTCTGGTGAAACCGGTAGGGGACAAAAACAGAGAAATGTCAGCATGATTATTGAGTTGCCCGAAGGGTTACTTTCTTTGAACACCAACTTGCCTCGAAACTTAAACCTGAAAGGGGCAAGCGGACGTCCACTTCAGTAACCCCTGACCAAGCACAAGGCTATAAATGGATATGCTTTGAACCTTTGTTTTTTTTACTTATTTTGCTCAGTCATATTCAACTAGAGCTTTGTAACAAATATAACTAATACCAACCCCCCTATTATGCTCATGGGCAAATCACTGGGGATTAAGTGTCTTGCGCATTAACTCTTCATGGTGGTTACATTTTTCAAAGTTTGTCTGAAAAATTTGGAAATGTTTCCCTCCACAACCTTATTTCATCATTTTATGCACCATTTTCCTGTAACATTGCCTTATTCTTCCACTGCCCTATATATGCCACGCCATGCAAATTAGCATTAAAAAAAGATTTTTGTTGTTGCTGAACTTGATCAATAAAGATGTTTTCATTTACAAAACCGATTTTTTTTTGTATTGATTCTGTGATTTTTTCATTTTTTTTGACTGTTAGGTCTAGACTACCAACTAACAATTTGTTTGCCATATTTCAAGTAGTTAATATAGATTTTCGCAACAAGAGTTGTTTTTTAATAGCACTCTTTAATGCTACTTAAGAATAGATTTTCTTAACCATTTCCTGCTCAGAAGCAAAGTGAAAATTGCTATATGCAACCAGCATAAAACCAGAACAGCCTGCTAGTAACTCGCAGGCTGTGCAGGTTTTACGCTGTTTGCTGCTCATCAATATGTTATGGTTGAAATTAACCCTTTAAAACTTGAATGTATTAAGAAAGGTCTTAAAATTAATTTGATTTTTTAAGGGACTACATGTACTACAGGGACTACAACGGGTGTAATTTTGTATCTGAGCGGCAAAGGGTTAAGGAGTCATTGTGGATAAAGTCCCAGCTGCACACGACTTACCTTATGAAGTCAGAGTAGATAAAGTCCCAACTGCACACGACAGACCTTATGGAGTCAGATTGGATAAAGTCCCAACTGCACACGACGTACCTTATGCCTGTTCTCTTGCTCCTCGCGCGCCTTGTCAAACTCAATCTTCATGGCGTCCATGGCGTACGAGTGTTTGTCCTGGAGCTGCTGCTGCAGCTTGTCGATGTCTGCGCGTTGCCGTGACGCCTGCTGAGCGATACGGTCCTTCTCTTCCTGAATCTCCGTTAGCAGACGGCGCCGCTGCTGCTGGTACGCCTCCTCTTCCTGCTGCACTTGCTTCTCGTACCTGTGTGGGAACGACCAGACGATCAGTCACAAAACAAGAAGCACTATGTAATTGATATTGGATACAAGTATCACATTTATAATTTTGTGGCCTGTGTCAAGCAAAAATGGGTCTTAAGCCATATGCGGCCAGCAAAGCTCCAGACCAGCCAGTTCTGAAAACTGTGCAGATATAAGTAATACTTTATAATACATGTTTTCAAATTTTCATGATTTACACATAATTTCGATACAACAGAAGCACAAGGGACAGACAGGTCAATTCAATTTTCCAAATCAAAATAAACATCCAAAAGTACCTCTGTTTGGCCAGTTCACGCTCCCTGGCGCAGGCTGACTCCTTCTCTGACGCGAGCTGGTCACGCAGCTCCTCTGTCATGCGCACATACTTCTGGGCAGCACGCTCGTCAGACTCAAGAAGTTCCGCCTCATGGATCTGCTTGATCTTCTTGAGCTCACCCTTGTGCTTGGCAATCAGACGCTGGATCTCCGGCTCCAAACCCTTCACTGTCATCTCCTGTAGAGAAACAACACAAAAATTTGAAAATACGTGTGAGCGTCGTTTTGGGAAAATAGGGCTTAATGCATGTTCTTTAAGCAGTCTGCACTTTCCACCTAGACTGGATTTCATTATGAAATGACTTTCTTTAAATGAAAAACTCCACAAAAGCGGAAAGAGTGGTCCCTGATTAGCCTTTGCAGACTGCACATGCTAATCTGGGACAACACTTTACGAACATGCATTTATTATTGAGATGCTTTGCAATCAGACGCTGGATCTCCAGCTCAAAGCCCTTCACTGTCATCTCCTGTACAGACAAAACATGTTGCACCTGTATAAAGCAGAGCTCCAGTCAAGATGGGTATTTGCGTAAATACCCTTTAAAATGTGGGAAATGCATTTGAGCAGCACAGGCCAATCAGAGACGACACTTTCTGCCTGGACTGGATTTTCACTTAGAAAAGACTTCCTTTGAACGAAAAAATCCACAAAAGCGGGAATCAGCGTTCCTAATTAGCCTGTGCGGACTAAACAGGCTAATATGGGATGACACTTTGCATACATGCATTAAGCCCCATTTTCTCAGACGGTGGCTCATTTAAGCAAATAATTTAGAGGCTATGGGTCAAAATTAAAAATCTTTCCAGAAAACAAATTGCATTCTTTTTAAAAAACTAAATCAATCTGAAATAAAATTGGTACTATGTCCTTGGTTTAAACATAGTAATTGAGATTTAAATAGCTATAGAAAAGGCACATATACATAACGTAGTAGGATTTGAAAGTAAGCTCTGCTAGTACGGTTTCTTTTATTATGTAAATAATTTAACAAAAGTATTTAATGATGTTAACATGATCATTAATATATTCATTTTGCATCAAAATACAAATTTTCAAGCCTGGCCTCTAACATCTCAAGTATTAAAAATACACTTTCCAGATATTAGAACACCCTTCAAACATAATTGTCAGGCGGTAAAATACCCCTTTATCGTTACATGCATTGACATTTTTTTAAACATTTGATACACATACCTTAATTTTCTTGGTCTTGTCTTCAATCCACTTCTCACGGCGAATTTTCTCTGCAGCCTCGTGCATGTCCTTTAATTTCTGCATTTCAATGCTGTGGCTGTAAGAACGTTAAAGACAGATGTAACAGCAAAATGTTTAGAAATACACATTTTGAATCACAAAGTTTCTGTTTATATGCACACAAAAAATCCCTTACTTGTTTAATGAGAGAGAAAATTTGATGCTGCTGACTTCAGAATTTATATATAGAGCACTATGCGAACGGCATGAAATAGAGAACATTAAAGCATAAAATATCAGCCTCGTCGTCACACGAAAATAGGTCTTAAGCCATATGGGGCCAGCTGTTTGGTATAAAGTCATGCAAGGTTTCAGGGTCTCATTAGAAGACAATGGCCACATATGGCATAAGACCCATTTTTGCTTCATGCAGGATGTTTAATGTACATATTTTCAAAACATTCATTTCAAAATGAAGCCTAGCTCGATCCAGAGCTCTGCTGCAGACAGTCTGGATCTAGCAAAAGAAGGCAAGCCGGTCAAACCTACAATTTTAGTACCCTGAGACGAGATCAAACCTGCCTTAGGTCACAACAATAGTATTATATTGTTTTGACATATGAACAAAAAAAAACTGTTAGGCATGTAATTGGAAAAGCGGGCTTAAATGTATCTGAGCAGACCACAAGGCTGATCTGAGACATCACTTTCCGCTATAAAGGTATTTTCTGAATAAAAGAAGTCAAAACTAAACTAAATTACCAGTAGCTGTATGCCTTAAGGGTCGGTCTTGATGAGCCTGTGTTATCATCAAATTAATTAAGCCCAAATATCCAATGACAATAACAATAATGGTCTCTAAAAGCCAAAATGAGCCTATCAGCATACGTATCAATAAGGCTCATAAGGCTTTTTGGCTTTTATCGGACAAATATTATTAGCCACAATCTGGGAAAACTGGGCTTAATGCATGTGCCAAAAGTGTCATCCCAGATTAGCCGACGCAGTCTTCACAAGTTAATCAGGTACTACACTTTCTGCTTTTATGGAATTTTTCGTTTAAAGGAAGTCTCTTCTTAACAAATATCTAGTCAAGGCAGAAAGTGTCATCCCCAATTAGCAATGTCGAACTGCACAGGCAAATCTAGGATGACACTTTACATACATGCATTAAGCCCTGTTTTCCCAGAATGAGACTGGTATGATCTTTATAAGATGGTGTCACCTGTCTGTGACAGCCTTCAGCTTGTCCTGGTACTTCCTGTCGATCTGTTTCAGTTCCTTCACGAGGGTCTCACACTTCTCACTCAGCGTCTTCTTGTCGTCAATCAGCTGAAAACAGGCAAAGGGGCTTCATACAGATATTCTAGCAGTATTTAAGAACTTTGCAAATTATTAAAGCTCTATTTAAGCACTTTCCAAAGAATTCAAGCACTTCCCATAAAATGTGTGCACTATTTTGAGGACTTTCTGGCATATAAGATCCAAGCACTTGTTAAGGTTGTACATTTTAATTTTTTTCTGAAGTTTAAATTGTATCTTTTTGCGCATAATAATATTAATATTAAGATGTGCTTTACTACTTTGACTATGTATTCATTCAAGAGAATATGTTAACCAACTTTAATACTTGGCAGCACAAAGTCCTTGTACCATAAAACCCCAAAGACTAGAATTTGAACTACTTTGTATCACAAATTCTTATGCTTAAAAACTCATGCTTATCACTGTAAAGAATTCATGTATGGAAACTGATTTCAACATGCCAAGGGGCATATCTCAGACATTGACAGAATCAGTAACCTGATTGTTCCAATCAATTTCATTTTTCGTTTATCCAAAATGAATTTTCATTTATTTCTTGGCTCTCAAGTAAGAATATAAGAATTCAAGCTTATTGTTTTACACAAACAAAAAAATGTCCCCGTGGCGTAGTGGATATGGTGTCCGCCTAGCAACCGGGAGGTCACAGGTTTGATCCCCACTGTGAGAGCATTCTTAAGACCTCCCCTATAGACACCACGTACTGGTTCTAGTCCCAGGAAAAGGACTCAAGAGTTTCAAATTTGCCCAAGGCTTTCAATGCAAATCAGCTAAAATAAATAGGTTTAACCCTTTGCATGCTGGGAAATTTGTCGTCTGCTAAAATGTTGTCTGCTGAATTTCTAAAATTAGCATTTTCATCGATTTTTTTCAAAGAATACTATCAGAATAGCAAACAGTTTGGATCCTGATGAGACGCCACGTTTTGTGGCGTCTCATCTGGATCCAAACTGTTTGCAAAGGCCTTCAAAATCCGGTTCCAGCGCTCAAAGGTTTAAACTAAACCCAAACTATTCAATTACATGACTATTTCAGTACCTGATCAATGAAAGACAGATGTCTCTTAATGGTCTCTTCATATTCATCTTTCTGCAGGTCCAGTCTGCGTTTCATCTCCTTGTCGGTTTCACGCGCGTGCCGCACAGTCAACTCTCGCTGTTGGTTCTGTTACAGATATGCAGTGTGACTGACAAACAAAATGGAGGAATGTTGACGTTAACAATATTTTACAACATGTCACTAGTACAAATGCTAACTCTTTTCTGTAAAAGACACTGTAAAACCATTATTTTTTGTGGGACATTCACTTTTATTTATTTCATTAGTTGAATGATCCAATAATTTCACACAAAAACATCAGATAATGACCAACGCAAATTCCTTATCTTTTTCCAAAATCAAAAATCTGTTCAGAAAGCAATCCATCAAATCAGAAAGTCATTTTTTTTAAACCGTGAAATTTTATGCCGAAGAATATAACCACTTTTACAATAGGCGATTGACAAAACTAGAGCTTTGTTACAACCGTGACTAATAAATCTGCACCAATTCGTCAGCTATGTTCAAAGGCAAATAAATAAGGAATGTGTGGATTACTGCGCATGAGAAGTATCTTGAACATCTACACTCTGTATGTTTATATCTTTGAATTTTCCATTTAAATACTTGAGAAATGTGGAAGAGATTTACTCCAACTTAAAAAAAATTATAATCAACAAACCTAAAGAAAAACCAACTGGCAGAGTGACTCCAATATATCCACTTTAAACTTCATTTGCACAGTCATAAAATGTATAAAGTTGATCCTATATGCAAAATGGCTAACAAAGTGATACTAGTAGAAAATCTTATATTCATTTTTTTAACCATCTATTTTACCCTAATATTACAGCAAATGTTTATCACATATCATATGTTTAATTAACAATTAAATCCGAGATTTAAAGAGGAAGTTGATAAAAGGTTAACATCACAAAGTTTAAACGAGCTGGTTTGGGGAAAACTGGGCATAATGTATGTGCCTAAAGTGTCATCCCAGATTAGCCTGTGGAGTCCGCACAGGCTAATTAGGGACGCCACTTTCCGCTTTTATGCAATTTTTTGTCTAAAAAAGTCTCTTCTTAATGAAAATCGAGTTTAGGTGGAAAGTGTTGTCCCTGATTAGCCTGTGCGGACTGCACAGGCTAATCTGGGAGGACACTTTACGCACATGCACTAAGACCATTTTTCCCAGAACAAGGGTTAAATCCACAGAATCTCAGACAAAGCCCAGTTATAAGCACCCCACATTCCGGTACTACAAGATCACCTACGAGAGCTTTCTGTAGCATGGAGACTGTTCGTTTCTTCTCATCAAGCTCGAGCCGCTGACTGATCACCGTGTTCGTGACCTCAGACGCCGCCTGGTTGGCATGCTCAAGCTCTGCTAGCTCGTCCGCACTTGGGCCGATACGCGGCATCTCCAACTCTGCGTTCAGCTTCGAGATTTCCTGTCCAACGATCAATTATTGGGATTTGAAAACGACAATTGTGATGTTGTTATTTAAAATGGTGTTCACATAACAGAATAGATAAATTAGATTGTTTCCAAACATTGAAATCGTCAAGACACCAGTTTACTCTGGGTATGAGTTTATGATATGAGCCGTGCTCTGGGACAATAGGGCTTAAAGGATGTGCGTAAAGTGGTGTCCCAGATTAGCCTGTGCAGTCTGTACAAGTTAATCAGGGACAACACTTTCCGCCTATACTGGATTTTGGCTAAGAAGAGACTTCCTTCAAATGAAAAAGCAGAAAGCTTCATCTCTGATTAGCCTGTGCTGACTGCACAGATATTAAGGATGAGAGATATGGCCAATATTGACCTCACTTATAATGAAATGAAAGGTTTTGTGTATCTAGGTCTACAGATTACAGCATCACCTGATCTACCATAAACATTAAGCAAGAGATTTTGGACAATATTTGAACCCAATTGTAAATGGAGGTGTCACCAAGCCTAGAGGCTTACCTGATGGAGAGTGCTGAGGTGCTGTGAGGTGTCACCAAGCGTACAGGCTTACCTGATCGACGGTGCTGAGGCGCTCGGAGACCTGCACCTCGTCCAGGAAGGCCATGATGCTCTTCATCTTGTCATCTGACAGAAGGCTTGCCTTGGTGGGCAGCTCAGCCTTCTCACTGTTGAACTTCTGGAGGTTCTCAGCGTTGAGGCTGTGGTTGTCAGCGTCACCCTCAAGGACTTTCTCTATCTCCTCCACTATCACATTGTAAGGAAAAAGCTAATAAATGAGCAGCGCTATGCGAAAACAGGGCTTAGTGCATGTGCGTAAAGTGTTGTCCCAGATTAGCCTGTGCAGTCCCGTCCGCACAGGCTTATCAGGGATGACTCTTCCGCCTTAACTGGATTTTTGCTAAGAAGTGACTTCCTTAAAACAATAAAAACAATGAAAGCGGAAAGTGTCATCCCTGATTAGCCTGTGCGAACTGCACAGACTAATCTGGGAAGACACTTTATGCACATGCATTAAACCACATTTTCCCAGAGCAGGGCTAAAAAAATATGAAATCACAACTCTTAACTAGTAATATAATTTAGTCATGATACCTCAGTACATCACAATCATGTTTATAATTAAACTCAGTTCATAAACCCTGTTCATAATATACTATTTGGCCAGTAAACTCAGTCCATGACATGAAATATCTTGTAAATAATGATTAACCTCTTTGAACCATAAAAAGCAGACCAATCCGAATTTAAAGGAAAAAGTCTCCAAATACTTAAGGGTCAGCCGGAACACTTAACAGTTTTAGTTTGGCCTCTTGCTTACAGTATCATTATTAAACATTCTTAACAGATTCATAATTTGGAGTATTTTTTATTTATAAGAAAAATGTATTCATTACATACCGGTACTAAAAATATGAAATTTTTCAGAATTATAAGTTTGGTTAAAGAACATCTTTTGCACAGGGCCAGTCCTGCAAAAAACATCAAGCATTCATCTTCTCTGGCCAGTCTGTCTGGCCTTATCTCACAATCTAATCTCAAATCAGAGAACAAAACTCGCGTGAAAATAACACAGATAAACCTACACCAAGCATTCTATTTCTCTGGTCTGGCTTTTGACCTTATTTCATGATGTTCAGAGAAGCACAAGAACAAGACTGTGTGGAAAAAACACTGATTGAATCAACTAACACCAAGTGTCTTTTTCTTGGGACAGACCGTAGGCATTATCTCAAAATGTTAAAAGAAGAATTAGACTAACACACTGAAAAATCAACCTACAGAAAGTGTTATATTTCTTGAGTCTGGCTGTTGGCCTTGTTCACAATGTAAAGAGAATAATAGGATGTAGTGAATACAATTGAACCTACACCAAGCGTTCTTTTTTTCAGGCCTGGCTGTTGCCAACTGCTCCTCCTCCTCCAATTTCTTGAGTGTCTCAAACAGGTCGTCTAGCGTCGTCTTGGCAACGGAGTCGCTAGGGGCAACATTGCTCCTCGCGTCGTTGTCACGGTTACCGTCTGCGTCACCATCAGCATCGGCACCTTCCAGTTGACTCTGGATGTATAAGGTCATCAAATATGTACAGTTACGCAGCTTTTTTAATGTTGTCAGTGACAACGACTAGGATTTTTTTCTTACCATTGACTCAAAAAATTACATTTTTCATTATAGGATAAAAAAAAATAACTGAGACCCATTCTGCATTAAAGAAATACTTTCTTGTTTGACATAGAAAATATTTTTGCTGAACTTTCCTCATAGCAATTCCAGATGTTCTATCAAGTACATCAGTAACATGTCTCTCTGGCCTCTATTTTGATGTTCAACAATATCAACAAATTCATTATAGTGCCGATTTAATTTCTAATAAAAGCTTTTCCACTTATAAATTTAACATTAAAGTATCCTATTAAATTGTTTTCTTGTTACAAGAACAGCAAATCAGTTTGACCCAGAATACTTCAAGGAATTCCTCACCTCATAATATTCGTCCATGCTGTCGTCATTATTTCTATCGCTGGGCTGGTTATCACGCTCAGGGGAGCTGCCATCATGTGTGTTGATGTTCGCATCCTCCTCACTTTTGCCCTTACGAGACTTCGGCTTGCTAGGACCTTTTTTCTTCCCTAGAAAATTACAAAAAATACCTAGTAAAGCATTAATTATATTTAAGGATAAATTCTATCTTTTACTGAGCAAGTTTCATGAAGATTGGATACAAAATGTGACTTCTAGAGTGCTCAAAAGGTTTAACTATAGCCCTATAATGAAAACTGCCCCACCCCCTTGTGGACATGTTTTTCAACAATCTGGAATCATTTTCAAACTCGTCCCAGATATCATTAGAACAAATTTTCTAAGCAAGGTTCATGAAGCTTTGACAAACCATGGACTACTAGATTGTTCACAAGGTTTTACTATAGCCATATTAAGAAAATTGCCCCGTCCCCTGGTAGCCATGTTTTTATACACACAGGAACTATTTTCAAACACAGCCAATATATCATTATAAAAAATATTCTGAGTATATTTGATGAAGATTGGGGAAAAACAAAAGCTGTCACCATAGGATGACATATGCCCCCCTTTTCTACATAATTGTAAACCTTACAAAGTGTTTTTCCACATTTTTCAAAACCTAAACGCAAAGTGTGACGGAATTTCAGACGGGCAGACAGACGGACAGATGGACAGACGGACAGTGCAATCACTATATGCCCACCTTCTATGACTTCTAGAGTGTACAGAAGCTTTTTCTCTTATTTGACCTAGTGACCTAGTTTAAAACCCCATGTGACTTATTATTAAACTCTGCTGGGACAAATGTTGTGACCAATTTTTGTGAAGATTGGGCAATCAATGTGGCTTATAGACTGTTCACAAGGTTAATGTTGACGATGCCCAACAGACGACAGACATAGTTGACCTCAAAAGCTCACCAAGAGCATGTTGTGCTCAGGTGAGCTAACAACATCTCTGCTTTTCAAAATATTGTTTGCTGGACAAAAGCAGTAAGAAAAAAAAGTGATGTGTTTGTGAAACACTATGTCCCCTTTTGAGCGATTTTTACCCATATATTTGACCTTTGACCTTGAAGGATGACCTTGACCTTGACCTTTCTCCACTCAAAATGTGCAGGTCTATGAGATACACATGCATGCCAAATATCAAGTTGCTATCTTCAATATTGCAAAAGTTATGGCCAATGTTAAAGTTTGTGCAAACAAACCAACAAACAAACAGACAGGGCAAAAACAATATGTCCCCCAGTATAGACTGGGGGACATAAAAAGTTGTTCATTTTACAAATTTCAGGTTATGCAAACTAGACGAACATCTTGTCACTTTGTTGTGGCCTTACCGAGTCCAGTTTTCTTTGTTATCTTTCCACTGGCAGTAAGGAACACTATTTCTTCCTCTGCCTTTTTCTTCACTTCTTCCCTTTTTTCATCCCTCTTCCTCTGCAGTTCCTGTAGAATCCAATGAAAAGGATAAAACATTTTCCGATTCAGAAGAATTACTAGTAAATGTAACCAAAATGTAGTTAATTATAATATTTAGAATCTCTTTANAAAAAAGACATATTAAATATTAAAGCACAGTCAGTAACCTTATTTGGTTTTGCAAAATGTACAATTAAAACAGTACCTCTTTTTACTTTATACAGCAATAAGCTTCTCATGTATTTCCAAGTTTTTTTTATAAACCAAAGACATCTTTCTTCAATGATTGACTTTAAAAATATCAGTCTTCTTGCAATATTTGTAATCATTTTCGCCACTAGCAGATATGTAGGACAGTCCATCTTTTTTTGCAACCTCTATACAAAAGCCTTGGTAAAGATTATTTTCCACCAACAGCCTTATTTTAAAGATACTTCTTTTAAACTCACCTTTATGGCCTGTTGTCTGGCTACTTTTGCTTTCTCCTCTCTGACCCTCTTCTTTTCATCCTGCCGTCTTTCCTCCATTTCTTTTGCAAAGAAATCATTTTGAGACTCCCGCATTCGTTGCTCTTCAAACATATCCTTTTTTGACTGCAACAGCCGTTGAATAGCTGCCTGACCGGCCTTTCGACGAGTGTTATGCCGCCGAAACCAGCGCTGGATCTTTGTTGCAGCAAAATTTACTGTTTTTATATGATCTTCAACAAGCGTGTTAGCACCAACTGACTTTCCATTCTTAGACTGTGCCTTCCTAGTTTGGTTTATGGGTGTTTTATGCTTAATGTTTTGATAGGAATTCTCTAGATCGGATAAACCCACTTTCACACCCTTTGACATGCCCTGTAAGGTCATGTTATTTGCTATTGCACTCTGACTCGGTGTCCTGGGCTTACTATCAGACAAGCGAGGAGAGATTCCCGCTCCCCTCTCAGATTTATCTCCCTCTCTTTCGCTCTCCTGTTTAGGAGGCCGAAAGTTACGACTGTTCGTGAACGACTGAGCTAAACCGTCTTTGTAACTAAACACTTCCTCATCGGAACTGCTTCGGGCACTTTTCTGTTGAAAGATCGAGTGTGTGTTGGATTCATTGGTCACCCATTCTTCCTCATCGTCAAATAGATCAGCATTTGCCAGGGCACCTGTAGTCTGCTTTGGTGGCTTGGAATTCACAGATTTGGGGGTGAACTTGTTTTTTAGAGGCTGAAATAGCAATAATACATAAAGTTAACTAACAGGTGAGTTTGAGAAATGACTTTCATTCAGGTTAACATTAAATGGTTTTGATAAAAAAAAACATGAATCTAATTTACCAACAGGTAAACAGGTCTGTGCTCTGAAAAAAAGCAAGAATCATCAATAACGGTTTCATAAATTTACATTCAAATAAAGCAATATATATGAGCCTCTCTTTGGTAAAATGGGGTTAAATGCATGAGCGTAAAAAGACCTCCCAGATTAGCCTGTGCAGTCAGCACAGGTTAATCAGTGACAACACTCTTCGCTTATAAGGAATTTTTTTGTTCAAAAGAAATATTTTCTTAATGAAAATCCAGTAAAGGCGGAAAGTGTTGTTCTAGATAAGCCTGTGCAGACTGCACAGGCTAATCTGGGACGACACTTTATGCACATGCATTATGCCCCTTTTTCCCAGAGCAAGGCTCATCAATTGGTCAACTGTTTGATCTCATAGTTAACAACTAAAACAATGTTTTTGAACATCAAGACAAGAATGAAAGGACGGTTGCTAGGATAAACTGTCTCATACAGCTGCAGTTAAGGACAGACAATGGTTGAAATGAGAACAGAACCTGTCAAATGTTTAGCTAGGTTGCTCAGATTCACAGTTTTCTGTAGAATGACAATTCACAGTCTACTTACTAGCAAGTACATCTATAACTACATGTTTTCAACCAAAACCAAAACAGTTGTGTTATCGATCAGGCACTTGTTTAATAACAATCTTTTGAGCAGGTGTTTTGTCAAATTGTATCACAACTAGTACTGGTAAAAAGAATTGTAAGCATCCTCAGTCAATTCTAAACACTCTGAATGTGTTCTAGAAAGAGCCTCAATCTGGGAAAGCTGGGCTAAATGCAGGTGCATAAAGTGGCGTCCCAGAAAAGCCTATGCAGTCTGCAAATGCTAATCAGGGATTAAACTTTCTGTTTTTATGGAGTTTTTTTGTTTAAAGGAAGTCTCTTCTAAACGAAAATCCAGTTCAGGCTGAAAGTGTTGTCCCTGATAAGCACGTGCAAACACAACACGTTTAGAAGGAAGAATGCCTAAAATTCCTATAACAAGCCATTAAGCCTGAGACTGAAGCGTAAACAAAAGTCAAAGGAGAAGCAAGTTTCAGTGTTTCAACAATCCTCTAGTACCTGTTTCCCAACAGAATCCTCCCAGGGCAATTTCACAGCATTAGGGGCTGGCTTTTTTGAACCCACACTGGCTCCCTTAATCTTCGGCTGATTACTGTTCTCAAACAATGCCAGGAACTCATCACTGCCAAGATACAGATAGGAATATACATGTACAGATATTTATCTTTCATTTTAGTGTAAACATGCTACAAAATGAGTCTTATTCTGAAAAAACTGGGCTTAATAAATGTGCGTAAAGTGTCTTCCCAGAAAAGATTGTGTAGTCCGCACAGGCTAACCAGAGACGACACTTTCAGCCATNAAACAGGACGGGTGAAAGCAGACATTCCTGACAGACGCCCACTGATGTCACTAATAAGTCCTCCTTCTGTAAAGTACTGCACTACTGGCCTTTCCATAGAGTTCTTGAATGACTTTCACTAGCCCTTGGTCAATTTTTAATCCTCTCATAACATGCCAAAGGCCATCATGCCACACGCGGTCGAAAGCTTTTTTAAAGTCACTGAAGTTGTCAAGGAGCTCACGTGGGTGTTGCAGGTGTTTCTCAATTATGGTTCTGCAGTTGAAGATCTGTTCCACTGTGCTCTGCCCAGCTCTAAATCCAGCCTGCTCTTCGGCAAGCAATTGCTAGCCCTCACTTTTCAATCAATTAAGGATGCTGTGTAGCATGATTTTGCTGGGATGACTGATAAGGCTAATGGTGCTGTATTTCTCGCACAACTTGAGAATGCCGTTTTTCGGTCCACTCCTTTTGCCACTTCTTCTCCTCTCAGATCTTTTTGCATAGTGCCGTCATTGCTGCAGTCATTGCCTTTATCTGTACTTAATCAGCTTGGAAGGAACATTGTCCACTTTTGGAGATTTTCCTGCCTTAAGGCTATACACGGCCTCCTCCACTTCGTCCTCCCGTGGCTTGTTCTTCGTTCTCTCCTCCAAAGCACTTCTTTTTTAATGACAGTAGGACATCCTTGATGTTGTTGGTTTTGGTTTCGATGTGATTGTCTAAGATGTTCAGGGCTGCAAATTTGCCACCTATCTGTGCTTGAAATACCTCTGCTACACTTGATCTTTCAATTTCTCCAAGTCAAACACTCACATGTGTTCAAAAACAAGGTCAACATTTCAAATCTTATTTTGGGACACCTGCCTCCTTAAATTACATCACCATGTCAAATCATTTAAAAGCTTTGATGCTACTCTAGAGGCCACATTATAACTCAGTCCCGATAAAACTTGGAAAGAATCTTTTTCTTAACAATAATATCTAGACTGAGTTTGAATCTTGAACTTTTTGTTAAAAAACTATAAGCCCAGGACAAATCTAAGAAAATCTTATAATCACACTTGAGGCCACATTAATGACACAATTTCGATGAAAATTAAACTGAATATTTTTTTTTTCAATATAAAGGACAAGTTTGAATCTTGATTATGTGCGTCAAATGCTTGGTCACCAAGTTTAATCTAAGAAAACAAATGTGTAATCACACAAGAGGATACATGTATGATTCAATCGCAATGAAACGTTTTATGAATATTTATCTTAACTAAATCTTCACTTATTTTGAATCTTGTTTACTTCAGGAACCTTTAGATAAATGCCGTGTCAATGTTGATAACCAGCCAATTTGCACAAGGCACTTTGTCATTTTAGCTCTCTTAACTAATAAATTTTCACTGAACGTTCACCAAACATATCAGACATGTTTGTTGCAATAAAATGGAAGTCAAGTTTAATAATACACCAAAAAGATGTGGCTTTCAATTGGGTTCATTTTTTACAATTGGGGTATATTTCTGTCCATGACCTACTTACATTATACAAACAGGCTAGATTAACATTACTGTATCAAAAAAACTAGATTTCAAGAGTGATCTGGTCTTGTCAATCATTGTCCACTGTCTGTGTGATAATTTTTATCGAGTGCACCTGGAATCTCTCATGAGGCCATCACCCCCATCCATAAGATTTGTAAGTTTGGTTACAGGAGAAATTGAAATATACAGGCTAGTCTAGTTATAGAGACTACTCTTGATCTTTTAATGCCTAGTGTAAAACACTTCCTAGAACATTTCAACTTGGTTTTATCTTTCATGCACAAGAGTTAGTAGTTGATGACTGTCTACACATTTAATAAACACAGTCTTATTTAAATGTGTGTGTGTAGTTATATAATCCTTCCATTACCTGTTTCTTTGTCTTCTTGTTCATTTTTCTGTTCCTGTGTAGTATCATTGGGTGTCTCTGGTGAATGTGTGTGCTCTGGATCTGTCTCAGTCAAAATAACAAGAGAACCTTTCAAAGCCTTTCTATTTTCTGCACAGTATTTAAACACAATATAATTGAAATGTTTTTGTGAACAAAAGACTCTTTTATTACCTGTGCTGTCTTCTTTTTTATTGGTCTGTTGCTGAGTAGTATCATTGGGTGTCTCTGGTGAACTGCTGTGTTCTAAATTTGTCAAATAGACAGTAACACACTATGAGGAATGTCTACACAGCACATGCACACTGTTCATTGGAATGTATTAATTGATTGATAGAATCCTGCCATTATACCTGTAACTTGGTCTCTCTTTACACTTGTTTTTTTTAGTTTTATCTTTGGATGGTAAGTTATTGTGTTTTTGTAGAATTCATAGAATTCTTTTATTACCTGTACCTTGGTCTCCTTTTCCATTTTTCTGTTTCTCAGTTGTTTCTCCAGATGTCTCATGTAAACTGCTGTCCTCTAGATCTGTCACATAAATACGAGCTAATGGTATACAGTCTAGCCATAAGGTTAAGACAATACAAATATAAATGTTAGAAAATATGATAATTTCAAAACTTTACCTTCAACTCCTTTAATGTGTTCTCCCATCAAAGAAATGTTGTTGGATGGCTCGGGTAAATTACTGTTGTCTGGATCTGTCAAAATAATTAGAGCTAATGGTGATGACTCAGTTCAAGTCATCAAGTTAAGACTATCAAGATTCTGATTTTATTTAATGTACATGTATATAATCCTTTCAAAACTTTACCTTCATTTCCTTTTATGTTTCCTTCTTTCTGAGAAGTGTCCTTTGATGAATCAAGTGAACTGCTGTGTTCTGGACCTGTCAAATTAACGAGAGTAAACTGTGATGACTGTCTACTTATTAAGGAAGCAGTCTAAGGGCTTATGGATAGAATCCTTTCAATAATTCTTTCTAGATAAACTGTTATGTTCTGGATCTGTCAGGCAAACAAGAACAACATGTTGTGACGGTCTTCTCAGAAATTGTACATCTTAATGAAATATATGGGTAAATGTATACATATCTTTCATAACCTGTACCTTGGTTTCCCTTTCCATTGGTCTGTTTCTGACTTGTATGTTTGGATGACTCAGATTCACTATTGTGCTCTGGATATTTTAGATAAACCGAACCAGGCTTGGATGACTGTCTTCACATTACATTAACACTGTGTAATAAACAGTTTTTGTGAATTTATGAAAGGATATATTCTTTTCATTACTTTTACCTTGGTCTTCTTTAATATGTGTCTGTTTCTGAGTTGTATCATTTGATGTATCAGATGAACTGCTGTATTCTGAGTAGGTCAAGTAAATAATTTTCAAGTTAAGACTATCAAGATTCTGATTGTATTTTTTTTTATAATCCTTTCAAAACGTTACCTTCATTTCCTTTTATGTTTCCTTCTTTCTGAGAAGTGTCCTTTGACGTATCAAGTGAACTGCTGTGTTCAGGACCTGTTAAATTAACAAGAGTAAACTGTGATGACGGTCTACTTATTAAGGGAGCAGTCTAATGGCTAATGGATAGAATCATTGGATAGAATCATTATGATAATCCTTTCTAGATAAAATGTTGTGTTCTCTGTATCTTCAGGTAAACAAGAACAAAATGTTGTGACTGCTACTTAGAAAATGTACACATCCTTATGAAATATATGGGTAAATGTATTCATATCTTTCATAACCTGTACCTTGGTTTCCTTTTCCATTGGTCTGTTTCTGACATGTATGTTTGGATGACTCAGATTCACTATTGTGCTCTGGATATTTTAGATAAACAGGATCAGGCTTGGATGACTGTCTTCACATTACATTAACACTGTGTAATAAACAGTTTTTGTGAATTTAGGAAAGGATATATTCTTTTCATTACTTTTACCTTGGTCCTCTTTAATATGTGTCTGTTTCTGAGTTGTATCTTTTGATGTCTCAGATGAACTGCTGTGTTCTGAGTAGGTCAAGTTAACAAGAGCAAAATCAAAAGGACTGACTACTCAGAGTATTAAAACAGTCTAATTGAAATATATGGGTGAATTAATAGATCTCTTTTTCCATTACCTGTACGTTGATCTCCTTTTACATTTGTTTGTTTCTGAGTCATTTCTTCAGATGTCTCAGATGAACTGCTGTCATCTGAATCTGTCAAGTAAACAAGAGCAAAATAATAAAATAAATATATGTGCAGAACATTAAGACATTTAACAAAAATATGTGAATTGATATATTGCTTTCATCACATGTAGCTTGGTCTTCTTTTCCTTTTTTTCAGTTTTTGATTTGTATCTATAGATGGCTCAGGTGAAATGCTTTCCTCTGGATTTGTCAAGTTAACAAGATGAAAATCAGATGAATGCCTACTCAGAACATTTTAACAGTCTAATTGAAACAAATAGCTGAATTGATAGAACCCTTTAATTACCTGTACCTTTGTCTTCTTGTCCATTTGTCTGTTTCTGTGTAGTATCATTGGGTGTCTCTGGTGAATGCGTGTGCTCTTGATCTGTCTCAGTCAAAATAACAAGAGAAAATGTCAAAGCCTTTTTATCATCTGCACATTAAATAAAAACAATATAATTGAAATGTTTTTGTAAACAAAAAATTCTTTTTATTACCTGTGCCTTGGTCTTCTGTTTTATTTGTCTGTTGCTGAGTAGTATCATTTGATGTCTCTGGTGAACTGCTGTGTTCTAAATCTGTCAAATAGACAGTTACAAACTATGAGGAATATCTACAAAGTATATTCACAATGTTCATTGGAATGTATTAATTGATTGATAGAATCCTGTAATTATACCTGTAACTTAGTCTCCTTTTACACTTGTATTTTTTTAGTTTTATCTTTGGATGGTTTGTTATTGTGTTTTTGTAGAATTGATAGAATTCTTTTATTACCTGTACCTTGGTCTCCTTTCCCATTTTTCTGTTTCTCAGTTATATCTTCAGATGTCTCATGTAAACTGCTGTCCTCTGGATCTGTCATATAAATAAGGACTCATGGTAATGCCAGTCTATCCATAAAGTTAAGACAATAGAAATATACATCTTAGAATATAAGATTATTTACAAACTTTACCTTCAACTCCTTTTATGTGTTCTCCCATCAAAGAAATCTTGTTGGATGGCTCAGGTAAATTACTGTTGTCTGGATCTGTCAAAATAATTAGAGCCAATGGTGATGACTCAGTTCAAGTCATTCGTTAAGACTATCAAGATTCTGATTTTATTTAATGTACATGTATATAATCCTTTCAAAACTTTACCTTCATTTCCTTTTATGTTTCCTTCTTTCTGAGAAGTGTCCTTTGATGTATCAAGTGAACTGCTGTGTTCTGGACCTGTCAAATTAACAAGAGTAATCTGTGATGACTATCTTCTTATTAAGGAAGCAGTCTAATGGCTAATGGATAGAATCCTTGCAATAATTCTTTCTGTTCTGAATCTGTCAGGCAAACAAGAACAACATGTTGTGACTGTCTTCTCAGAAAACGCACATCCTAATGAAATATATGGGTTAATGTATACATATCTTTCATAACCTGTACCTTGGTTTCCCATTCCATTGGTCTGTTTCTGACGTGTATGTTTGGATGACTCAGATTCACTATTGTGCTCTGGATATTTTAGATAAACCGGACCAGGCTTGGATGACTGTCTACACATTACATTAACACTGTGTAATAAACAGTTTTTGTGAATTTAGGAAAGGATATATTCTTTTCATTACTTTTACCTTGGTCTTCTTTAACATGTGTCTGTTTCTGAGTTGTATCTTTTGATGTCTCAGATGAACTGCTGTGTTCTGAGTAGGTCAAGTTAACAAGAGCAAAATGAATGACTAATCAGAATATTAACAAAGTCTAATGAATATGGGTAAATAGATATATCTTTTTCATTACCTGTACGTTGATCTTCTTTTACATTTTTTTGTTTCTCAGTCGTTTCTTCAGATGTCTCAGATAAACTGTTGTCATCTGGATCTGTCAAGAAAACAAAAGCAAAATAAAAAATAACTGTCTATGCAAAACATTTAGACATTTGACAAATATATGTGAAGTGATATATCGCTTTAATTACGATGAATTACAATGTAACTTGGTCTTCTTTTCCATTTTTCTGTTTCTGAGTTGTATCTTCAGATGTCTGAGGTAAAATCCTGTCCTCTGGATTTGTCAAGTAAACAAGATCGAAATCAGATGACTGTCTAGTCAGAACATTTAAACAGTCTATTTGAAATGAATAGCTAAATTGATAGAACCCTTTAATTACCTGAACCTGTGTCGTCTTTTTCATTTTTCTGTTCCTGTGTAGTATCATTGAATGTCTCTGCTAAATTTGTGTGCTCTGGATCTGTCTCAGTCAAAATAACAAGAGAAAATGTCAAAGCCTTTCTATTTTCTGCACATTATTTAAACACAATATAATTGAAAAAAAATTGTGAATAAAAGACTTTTTATTACCTGTGCCTTGGTCTTCTTTTTGATTTGTCTGTTGCTGAGTAGTATCATTGGATGTCTCTGGTGAACTGCTGTGTTCTGAATCTGTCGAATAGACAGTAACAAAGAATGAGGAATGTCTACAAAGTATATTCACAATGTTAATTGAAAAGTATTATTTGGTTGATAGAATCCTGTGATAACCTGTAACTTGGTCCTCTTTTCCATTTTTCTGTTTCTCAGTTGTATCTTTAGATGCCTCAGGTAAACTCCTGTCTTCTGGGTCTGTCACATAAACAAGAGCTAATGGTGATGACTGTCTACACATGTGGTTAAGGAAATCGAGTTGAATGTTGTTCTTTATTTATATATAATCCTTTCAAAACGTTACCTTCATCTCCTGTTATGTTTTCTTCGTTTGGAGGAAAATCTTGAGATGTATCAGGTAAACTGTTGTGTTCTGGACCTGTCAAAGAAACAAGAGTAAACTGATATATTGGTTTAATATATAAAAAATTGCTAGTTGTTTTTTTTTGCCAATAAATACTTTAAAATTGAGAATACAAGCGTTTTACTAAAGTTCTACCTATAGAGCTTAATGTTTATCTTGTTTCGTAGTACATTTAAGATGACAAACTTAACTTTTATTTAAATTTATTGTGTTGATTAATAAGACATTTTAGCCAGCCAGACAAAACGGACAGGGCCTCCCTACAGGAGGCCCAGTTGTAACTGTGAGAAACAACTCCAAATATAAGTACCTGTCTGAATCTGAACTGAACTATACACATTTTGCTTACTTTTTTTTCTATATCACACATGCAGTACTGCTCAAACCTCTGTTAAAAATTACTTTAACGGATTTTACACCTGTCAACTCTACATGAAGCTTGATACAAGCTGCACACACTATTCAAGACAGTGAAATACTAATTAGTGAAATGGGGACTGATCCATTACTAATTTCCTTTCTCTGCTGAATGGCTTCACATATTAGTGTATTTAATGACATATGAAATACTTTGACATAAGATATACATTAGTGTGACTATGGCGACTACGTCACAATCTTCACACAATACCTAAACCAAGTTCAAATACTCATCATCATCATCCTCATCAATCACTTGACCAGTTTGGCTGTTGGGGGAAAATGAGGGACGACGATACAGAAATTCTCCTTCAGTCAGGGCTGTTGTGTGCTGCTTAGATTAATTCATCCATTGGAAGGGATGTCCACTTTTTACAATGTCCATCCAGCTTTTCCTATGATGGCCTCAACATTGACCTCCCTCTAACGTGCCCTAGAGAACAGTCTTGCACAAAGAGTCTTGCCTGGTGACGTGTCCAAACCAAGTCAGCTTTTGTTGTTGGACCAACAAGTGTTGCAGTCATGTTCCGGACGTACTCGTTGGTCTTGTGCTCTGTGTAGGAGATGCAGAGCAGTATTCTGAGACAGTTATGTTCAAATGACTCTATCCAGCGCTCTGTGATGCGTGAAGCATCCAGGTCTGGCAGCCGTAGAGTAGGATGGAGACTACGAGAGACTTGTGGTGAATCTATTGGAACTGCTTGTCCACAACCAGCTCAGTCTGGCAATCGCTGCGGTCGCCATGGCAATTCTTATTCGGACCTCAGCGGCACTGGTACCATCCTTGGACATGGTTGCGCCCAAGTACTTGAATAAAGCTGGTCACTTCTTCTAGCTTCTTGCCATTAATGGTGATGTCTGCACTGGTGTTGGTTGTGCTGTTCACCATCATCTTTGACTTCTCTGTGCTGAGATCCTTCCCGTATCCTCTGCTTTTTCATAGAGTCTTTTGTTGAGATCTTTAAATTCACAGCTGGTGCCACCCATGAGGTCAATGTCATCAGCAAATATCAAGTTTGAGATGGTTCTTCCACTGATGGAGATAGAGGTGTGGTGGTCATGGAGAGTCTCCTGTATTATCTTCTCAAGGAAAAGGTTAAACAGGACGGCCGAGAGCAGACATCCCTGACAGACGCCCACTGATGTCACTAATAAGTTTCCCTTCTGTAAAGTACTACACTACTGGCCTTTCCATAGAGTTCTTGAATGACTTTCACTTGCCCTTGGTCAATTTTTAATCCTCAAGGCCATCATGCCACACGCGGTCGAAAGCTTTTTTAAAGTCACTGAAGTTGTCAAGGAGCTCACGTGGGTGCTGCAGGTGTTTCTCAATGATGGTTCTGCAGTTGAAGATCTGTTCCACTGTGCTCCCTCCAGCTCTTAATCCAGCCTGCTCTTCAGCAAGCAATTGCTAGGCCTCACTTTTCAATCAATTATGGATGCTGTGCAGCATGATTTTGCTGGGATGACTGATAAGGCTAATGGTGCGGTATTTCTCACACAACTTAAGATTGCCGTTTTTCGCTCCACTCCTTTTGCCACCTCTTCTCCTCTCAGATCTTTTTGCATAGTGCCGTCATTGCTGCAGTCATTGCCTTTCTTCTGTGCTTAATCAGCTTGGAAGGAACATTGTCAACTTATGGAGATTTTCCTGCCTTAAGACTATGCACGGCCTCCTCCACTTGGTCTGGGATAGTTTTGAAGGAGACTTGAGTCTGGTTGAAATGGGTAGGTGTACAGGTCAATGCAGTATTCAGTCCACCTGTTTAGGACCGCGGCACTCTGGGTAAGGAGATTACTGTCAGCATCTGATATAACACTGGCCTTGGGCTGACTGGTCTTCGTGAGGGTCTTGAGGGTGCTGTAGGCCTTCTTACTGCTGCCTGTGGTCATCTCTTTGTTGATGATGGAAAATTGTTCCTCAATTTATTCCTCCTTGGCCTCTTTTATTTTCTTCCTTACCTCCTTGTTCGCTTTCTGGTAATTTGCCCTAAAGTCCAGGCTGGTGTACTTCTCATGCCGCAGCTCTCTTCTTTTGTCACATAGGTCCATGATTTCCGTTGTCACCCGTGGCTTGTTCTTCGTTTTCTCTCTCCAAAGCACTTCTTTGTTCAGTGACAGTAGGTCATCCTTGATGTTTTTGGTTTTGGTTTCGATGTCATTGTCTAAGATGTTCAGGGCTGCAAATTTGCCACCTATCTGTGCTTGAAATACCTCTGCTATCACTGGATCTTTCAATTTCTCCAAGTCAAACACTCATTTGTGTTCAAAAACAAAGTCAACATATTTTGGGACACCTGCCTCCTTAAACTACATTACCATGTCAAATCGTTTAAAAGCTTTGATACTACTGTAGAGGCCACATTTAAAACTCAGTCCCGATAAAACTTGGAAAGAATCTTTATCTTAACAATAATATCTGGACTGAGTTTGAATCTTGAACTTTTCGTTAAAAAACTATAAGCCCAGGACAACTCTAAGAAAATCTTATAATCACACTTGAGGCCACATTAATGACACAATTTCGATGAAAATTAAACTGAATATTTTTTTTCAATATTAAGGCCAAGTTATGTGCGTCAAATGCTTGGTCACCAAGATTAATCTAAGAAAAAAAAACTTGTATCCACACAAGAGGCTACATGTATGATTCAATTGCAATGAAACGTATTAAGAATATTTATCTTAACTAAATCTTCACTTATTTTGAATCTTGTTTACTTCAGGAACCTTGTAATCACTCTTAAGGCCACATATGGAACTCAACCTTGATGAAAGGTAGTCAGATTGTTTATTTTGAGAATATTTTGTCAGAGCCTGAATCAGGGTCATGTGCTTCTAAAATAGGTCAACAGGTCAAATCTTACAATAATCATTTTACCACTATAAAGGCCACTTGATCAGAATGTTTATCTATATAATATTTAGAAGTTCAAATCTAATTTACTTTCATCTCAAATCAAGGTCACCAGGTCAAATCTTTAAACAACCTTGTCTCCACTCTAGAAGCTTCATTCATAAATCAATCTTCCTGAAACTAGGCCCATAATTAATAAATGTTTATCTGGACAATTTCTAGGCCAAATTTGAATCTGGGTCATGTGCATACAAAAACTAGGTCAAGAGGTAAAATCTTAGAAATGCCTTTTAACCACTCCAGATGCCACATTAATGACTCAATCTTGATGAAACTTTGTTAGAGTACTGACTTAGAGTTTGAATCTGGATCATGTTTTGTCCTCAAACTAGGATACCAAATTAAACTAAAAAAAAACTTGTTAACACTGGAGGTTACATTAATGACTCAGTATTGATAAAACATAGGCATAATGTTTATCTTAACCCTTTCCTTGACAGGTACTCGTTTTTACGACCCTATCGATTCCCTGTTATATACGCGCTTCTACGCATCTATCGATTACCTGTTATCTACGCAGTTCTACTACCCTATCTATAACCTGATATATACGCTTTTTTACGAGGCTCGATTGAATTTTCTATTTAAATGCTTAAAATGACGTTTTAAGTGTTAAAAGNATAAGCAGGCAGCTAGGTTTGGTGGTAACTGGAGAGGCATATATTGGCCATATGGCTGTCAAGGAAAGGGTTAAAAATACAAATGCCAGGTTGCAATATTGATTTAGGGTGGCCCAAGACTCGGTCATACGTTCAAGTGTTTGACTATTTATGTACATTTTACTTTAATTTTCTCCAGAGCATAATGAAATATATCTAAAAACTAGAAATGGTATCATTGTGAAACTCTTGCTCTCTTAGTTTATGAGTAATTGCCCTATTTTAATTAGCTCGGCTGTTTTCACAAAAAAAAACGAGGTATTTTCATAGCCAGCTCGTCGTCCGCGTTGTCCAAAAACTTTGACATTGGGCCATAACTTTTGCATTATTGATGATAGCAAGTTGATATTTGGCATGCATGTGTATCTCATAGAGGTGCACATTTTGAGAAAGGTCAAGGTCATACTTCAAGGTCAAAGGTCAAACAAACAAAACTGCACCCACAGCCAAGCGTTTGCACCCGGTCTGCTGTGCTCTTGTTTGTGTTATTGTTATTTGTAACTGCTCCCCTGTTTGTAAAGTTATTGACCTTGATAACTATTGTTGTACAGAATAAATAGATAGATTTCTTTTATGGGATGTGCATTGCAGAAAAACTATAACTCTTACTCCATTTGCAAACAAAACTCACATGCAAAGAAAACTCACATACATTGAAAGTGTAAAAGAGCACAATTTTCTGAATACCAGTTCTTTATATTGTGTCATTCCAAATAAAAAAATATAGGTTCGAGCCTCACAAACAGACACATTAAAACCTAGGATGACGTTGTTAATTACACAATTTTGTCTACGCCTGTTTGAAAAATGAGTTTATTATAGGAAAACCCATGGAAGATTGCAGGCGGCACGCAGGTAGCGTCCAGGAAAACAATGAAAACAACGTCCACTCATTTACTCAAAACAGTTCAAATCATATCTTCATGAAACTTGGTGGTTATTTGTGTGGGTATAGTTTAGTGTAAACATATTTATTATAGCTCAATTGCATTGAAAGCCTATGGCTTTTTTTAACGCTTTCAAGTATGTTTCCTGGGTAGAACCAGTACTTGGTGTCTTTTGGGGGAGATCCCATGACGCTCCGACCTTGGGGATGGAACCCATGACCTCCCAGTCGCTATGTGGACACAGTATCCACTACTCCACAAAGACCTTGTGTTCATAATATCTCAGAAAAATCCTATCACCAGCCAGATCGCTTGAAGCACTCTAGAAATATAGCCAGTGCTTAATAAAAAATGGCAAACTAACCTTGTCTATCGTCTAACTCAATCACTTAAAAACTGTTCGTAATGAAATTTGTTGTAAAGGGTTGTAAAGTCAAGGTCAAGATCAGTTTTACTAAAATATTTAAATAGTGTCTGCTCCGTAACCTCAGTTTGGATGGAGGTACTGCAATCAAATTTTGTGTAAGGATAACTTCTTTGGAGATCTAGCATTGGATTGCATTTTTGGCCGGTCAGGTAATGGGTTTAAAACAAATAAATGAAAAACAGGTTCCACTCTATAACTTCAGTTTAAAATGTAAATTGAATGTGTATGCAATTTACCTGAATACCTAGCTTGATATTGAATTTGCGGCCAGTCAGGTTAAGGTAAAAGTGACTGTTACTTAAAATAATAAAAAATGTTTCAGCTTAGTAACTTGAGTTCGGATGGAGGTATTGCACTGAAATTTAGATTGCTTACATGATTTTTGTAAACAAATAAGTATTTGTTTAGTAAAGTGCAACCCCACGTTTGTAATATGAAATCCCCACACTGATCTGACATTTTTCTAACCGTTCAAATGCGCGGTTGCACTTTACTGAACAAATACTTGTTTGTTTAAACAAATCATGATACCTATAGAAAACTCTTACGATTGAGCGGGCTCTCCACTTTATCCCATTACAAATTGTGAAATATTTAAAAAGACATCCTTAAAAATGATATCTGGGTCGCGCTTCATTCTCCCAACACAAATCTTAAAAAAGTCACGTGGTATAGGCATCATATTTACTATTGATTGCATATATATTATATTACATATAATTTTAAATAAATTAGAGTAATATATTATAAGTTGCAGATTGTGTTTCATGACATTGCCATGTTTCGTGTTGTCCCTATTATTTTCTGTGCCATCATATTAACAAGTTAATACATCCTTCACCTATGATTTAACCAAGACCTTTAAATCTGCATATTTTGTCAGAACCTGGCACTCGTATTAATTTTTTGTATTGTGAAACTTTTTGAACATATTACTATTTATTTAGTGCAAAAAAAAAGAAAAAAAGTTCAAACTCAGTCTAATGCCATGCCCCTAATAGAATAAGTGATATTACATATTACTATTATACTTATAGCCATCAAATGGTGTATATATTGTTGGGGCCTAGCAGAATCCAAATGATATATTTCATAATGTTAGAATGCACATGTTGTAGGACAAATAAAGTTTCGTTAAGCATCAAAAACAATCAAGGTTCACTGTCGCGCAGATAGTTGACATATATCCACAATAATTCAGTTAGCATTTAAATGAGAAACAGAAGATTTGAAGCAGTGAAAGTGAGTTCAATTCTCCTCAAATGGTGTAGTTAAAAATAGCATTAGCTTAAGCGTCACAGCGAAAATTTACGCATGTATACCCTAAAATGTTCATCTTAAAGAGATTTAGCAATAAGTTTCGTAATAAAGTTAATAAAATAAATAATCCATGGAAAAGTGTTAACTTATTAATTAATGTTCGCGTAAAAGTGATTCCTTTACTTATTGTTTGGATTTATTCATAACATGGATATATTGTTTATGGCGTACCTGTCTGTCTGTCTGTCTGTCTGTCTGTCTGTCTG